>JANHGB010053696.1:0-12801 GCA_026283785.1 Coracopsis vasa
TAAATTGAAGAGTGCATAGACATCTCACTTCTTGGGCACAATATTTCAAGTTACTGAACACTTCAAGAAGTTTCTCTCTCGATACACACATTTTTATCCCCCATTTCTATTTATGTATTCTAAAAGACATTAATAGTTACTTTAGGCTTATTTACTTTCCCAATGGTTTAGCTAGGAGCTCTGGTTGATTCTAGTAACAGAACTGAAGACCAAATGAACAATTTAATCTCAGTGACTGAGTTTTGTCCAGCATCCTTCACTTTGTTAATAAAATCATTTTTTAGGCTCTAATAAGGTATTTTTTACAGTTACATTTACTCCATTTCTTCCAGTCAGGTTGCTTACAAAACGTACTGGCTTCTTTCTCTTTTTCATCAGTCAGATACACTACCACACTCTAAAGAGTATGGTAGGTGGTATGATCATATCTTTTACCCCAAAAAATAGAAGGGGAAAAATAAAGTCTTTAGCCATTAATTAATTCCCCCAGGTATTTCACATAACTAGATACCACTTTAACAAAACAGAAGCGAAGAAATTGTTCTGAATCAAGGCACTCCACATGATAAAAATAGCATGTTGCTCCTCTGATAGGCAAGCTGCCAATAGATTTAAAGGGTTATTAAGCAGTTTTAAAACCTTAAGAAAGTTAAATGTAATAGTTGATGGTTCATTTTAAGACAGGGAATCCCCTGGATTCTATATTTCACATCAAAATAAAGGTTCAGTGGAACTAAAAAGAAGCAAAGTTATGTCATCCTGAAACACAGATGAACCAAAAAGGCCTTAAAAGAGTAAAACAAGACAAAACCAGAAGAAACCAGTTATGTCTTCTTAATGGGATTGAGTACTAGGATTTTTAGGTTCTTTTGGATGCAAAAGTCAAAATCCATCTTCAGCATTTCCATTGCCCAAATTTTCTGCAAATGCAATGCAGTACTCCAACATTTAGCTGTTTTTTCCACATTTAACAGTATCTAAAGTTTCAATTTTAGTAATAGGCTAGCTAGATATATACCTAAAGCTGTAGAGCAGTATCTGTTTGGAAGAGGCCTGTGGGATAAAGCCTTAGAGGGGAAAGTGCCCCAAGAAAGCTGGTTCAAGGATCACCTCTGAAGCTAAAAAGCAGTCCATCCAAACAAGCACCAAGTCAGGCAAAATGTAGGTCTGCACGGATGAAAAAGGAGCTCCTGCCAAACTCAAGCATAAAAAAGAACCCTTTAGAAAGGAAGTAAGGATATGTAACCTGGGAGGAATACAGAGACTCTATCTGAGTATGCAGAACTGCCATAAGGAGAGCCAAAGCTCAAATTAATTAAACCCAGCCAGGGATCTTAAAAACAGCAATCAGGGCTTCTTGCACATAGGTGACAAAAGGAAGACTAAGGAAAATGTGAGCCCACTGTTGAATGGAGCAGGGGACTCAGTGGCCCTAGAAAAGGCTGAGATATGGAATGCCTTCATCTCCTCAGTCTTTACAATCAAGACCAGCTGCATGACATCCCTGTCTCTAAACTGAAGAGGCATGGCTTTGACAGATGGACCACTCAGTGAATGAAAAATTGGCTGGATGGTCGCACTCAAGAGAGTTATGGTCAATGGCTCCTATGAAGATAGGCTGAGAGAGCTGGGTTTGTTCAGCCTGGAGAAGTGAAGGCTCCAGGAAGGCCTTACAGCAACTTCCAATACCTGGTAGATCTGTTAGTAACGCATCTTGGCCAGTACCTTTCCTGCAACTGCAGAACCAAAAAAAAAAAAAAAAAAAAATAGAAAATTTGGAGAAAAAGAAATAATTGAATTACATAATAGTAAATAAATAAAAAAAACCACCCAGTTTTCAAAATAAGGTGTTTGTAAGAGAAATCGTACATAAATATAATGTGTATTGATTAGAAAACATGTTAAGTTATGCCTGAGAATCAGAAAATTTAAAGGCCATTTCCTTCAACTTCTCAACTTTTTGCCTAGGTTACTCACTTGGACAAACCAGAATAACTTCATGTCACATCTGCTTATACCGCACAGGAAAAACAAAATCAAACCAAAAATATATATATGCATATATAAAAATCACAAAATTCTATCAGAATCAAAGATAAGCTGAATGGATTTCCCAAGGTCTCATATATTAATTGCTACTGAAGTTAAGCAGCTAACATGTTTTACAGGAGTTTCAAACATTGAGAACCACTGCCATGGAAAGGCAGAGGACATCTTTCCTGAGATGCCAGGACTACAATTCGCCAAGAACATAGAAAACCGTCAAACACCCCCAGAGATTTTTCTTAACCTCCCTATCTTTCACTGATCAGGCTACCCTCTACCAGTTTCTACACAATAGCCTCCTCACTGAATAGAAGTATTAGCTGGCTTCTTGCTCCCTCATTAGTTACGCACACACCTACACATCCTCTTCAAGGATTTGGAAGGGGACTTGAATAACAATGTGCTCAAGGAACAACTTAACTCTAACTTTGCAGACATACAACTACTGAAAATCATGATACTAAATATTTTAGTATTTGGAAGTACAATTAACATTAACTATGCCATTAAAATACGTAACAGCTATTCATGCAAATGCAACCATTTACATCTAGATAATGCACTCAGAATTTGTATTAAATATCAGATAATCTTCAAATGCAGCATGAACTGCTTAAAAATAAAATCAAACAGTGGTAATCCTCTTATAGTCCTATTTCTAACTACAAGTGACTTGCTGGTTTGCTCAAAATAGCCTGTCTGGGTCAAAAACACATCAGGTGTTCTTAATGAAGACAAGACTGAGTTGATATGTTTTGAGGATATATTCTGATTATAGTTCTTAACTTCAAAAAAGATGCTGTCAATTTGTAATCAATGACAACCAAGAGCTTCTACCTCTGCAGAACACAAAAGGCTCTTTGATTGCTTCATAAAGAATCCTTTAAATTCATTGTTTTCATATTTTATCCTCTAAGATCTGAAAAAGGAAAGCCAACTGAACATAATATGTGACTTAACATCATTTACTTGACATGCTCTTAATAGGTTCTACAATGTTCCTGCAGTTATCTTATTAAACAAAGTCACAGAGCCTTCTTGTGCAGGCATCCTTTCTCTAACACACTCCTTCACTATTCAGGATGTGCTCAGGTAAAGTCTATTCTGTCCAAATACCACAAATTTCAATAGCCCAAAGCCATCGTGAAGACCAGAATTTATAAGCACTCTTTGTTTATTTCTCCCCTCATGGGGCAACCATATAACTATGTCATTCACTGTGTAGTGTTTGATCACAGGATAACAGAAACTACATACTGTGAAAAGAAAATGCATCAAAAAGTACCAGTGTGCTGTTTCCTTTAGCTCTTTGATCATTTTGATAGATTTCAGAATTAGAAAATAAGTGCCTGGAAAAAGTCATTACTAACTCCAAACACATTTGACTAACTTCATTAGTCAAATAATGACTGTTTAATGAAATACATTAGAAACATTAACAGCAACAAATAGGAAAGAAAAATTCTAACAAAGAAAATAAGAAAAACGTGGAAAGACAAAAGCAAATTCATGTTTGCTTATTTGTTGGGGCTTGGAGTAGGGTTTTTTGTGTTGTTTGGTCAGATTTTTTGTTTGGTTTAATTTAGACCATAATTTAATACCTGTATCCTCTAAGAGTATTTCAATTCCATTTTATTTCTGCTTATGGTTCAATTTAATGAATAAAACATACTACTGCACAGGAAAGAACAGGATTTCACGCTACACTGAAATAGTAATTCTTAAGACTTTTTTGGTTATTTTCATACAGACATTGCTGTTCTTTACAAGTTTTTTTTCTATCTACATCAAATGCAAAGCCAAACAAAACAAATAAGGTCATATATGTCCTTCTCTTCAAAGCCAATGTTGCAAGAGTCCTACTATGCACATATGCTATCCTAAAACATGGAAGGGCCCAATATATTAGGAACTTGTAATTAATTCAATCGAAACCTTTATTTAGTCTATATTTACCAATACTTTGAGACAACAAATTATCAGGAGACACATACAAAATATAGAAAAGGTCTCACTGGAAGTACATGCCTTAAATGCAGAAGTACTCACTGCTGCAATTTTTGAAAATGGAGACTTATTTCTAGGCATGCTCAGAGTCATCATCTTCATGCAAGTCCCTACAATATTTTATCAAAAAATATTTTGATACTGCCTCTACCTGCCTGAGTGATTTCTCAGTTTCTCATTTATGGCTGAGCTCGAGAAAGAGATTGTATTTCAAGGTCTAAATACGGTCCAAATGTTTACAGAATATGCACAATCTTGTGAAAAGTAACTTCTTCACCATAATATTTTTTCTGTTTTCTAAAGAGATTACTGTTTGTTTCTGTGAGATAATGTATAGCAGTTACAGCAGCTGTATTTCAGCTGCTGGGGAAGAAAACATCTGTTCTGGTATTTCCCATATTCAAATTAGTACTAACAGAGTTTAAACTTTTTATTCAATATTTGCTGGAGCCTTTGTATTGAAACACCACACCTTTCATTTCACTGCCCACCAGTGTTTGGACATCATGGTGTTTGGTGTCAAATCTTGTACAGATTGGAGGAGGGGAACCAAAATAAGATGTCAACTGAATCAACTGCAAGCAGTAACTTACTGAAGGAAGAAAGGAGGGAAAGCAAGAGAAAGAGCTAGTGCTCAACAAGAGTCAGTTTTTAAACAAGTGGCTTTACTGAACCAAGCCAAACTACCACCATAAGTGGTTGAAGCAGCAAACTGGAAAACTGCACCCATCCCTGAACAGACCTCTGCATCTTGCAAAACTTAATTTGGAGGAAATAAAATTTCACAAAGCAATCTTATCAACTGGAGCAGTTAACCCTGCCACATCAGAAGCTTTGACTCAGAGATCCAGGAGGGGGTTGCAGTTCCTCATCCTGTCTGGGACCACTCCCTACGACTAGGGCAATGGGAAATTATATCCTTTCCTACAGGAGGTGTTCCTTGGTTGAGGACATGTGTCATCAAGTTATAGATTTGTAGGAGACAAGCAAACTGTATGGCATCAGGAAAAATGAAGATGCGTATTTTCTAAGACCTCATACACACAAAAGTCTGAACCACCAAATGCATGAAAAGAAAGAAAGAAGAACAAGACTCTGCTTTTTGGACTGGCAACTGGAGATTTCCAAAACATGGAAGACTGGAGGCCTGTGACTGCTGGTAAGATGTTCTTTCTCCATCCACAGATCTGCAACTGCAGAACAGGTTCATTGCCTTGGTAGCAGATTTGTGAGGTGAGGGTGGGGTTGAGGATGTAGAACATCATTCTGGTGAAACATCAAAACCAGATGAGCCTGAACCATGCAGCAGCACCAAGAAGTGGCAGGTGCTTACTGCATAATACTGCCTTGCACAAATATCAGCTAGTGAACCTGATCTGCTGCAGAGAGAAACCTTCTATCCAAGATGCTGTAAAGAGACTGATGAGGCTTGTCCTCAGAATATTAACCCTTGTAACTCATCCACTTAGACATCAATAATACTGCCAGGGGAGACAGTAGGTTTGGATCCAGGCATGAGGACCAAGGGCCCAAGGTGGTGTCTTTTCAATCCTTACAATGCAGAGAAAAGGCCTGAGAGAGAAAGCAGACATCATGTGGATCCACACAACTATCAGTGGTAATAGAGATTTGGCTCTTGCAGCCACAGGACTCTCCTTCAGGACTGAGTCCACTAGCAGAAAGAGGATCCACCTGATAAAGTGGGGCTAGAGCATTTCTGACGACAGGCTAACAGACCTGGTGAAGAAAATACTATAAGTGACAGAGGAATGAAGTTACAACTCAAATTCAAGTGAGAAAGTGATGGACTTGGTTGGAAATCAAAGGGTTTAGGGTGATAGGCATTAGAGAGACTTTGAAAAAAATAAAACAGGGTGGAAGGGTACCCAGCTCATGGGCTTACACACAAGTACAGGCAGCCTGGGAAACAAACAGGAGGAGCTAGAGCTTAGCATGTGGTCAGAGAAATATAACACTGTTGGAATAGCTGAGACATGGCTGGCATGACTGGAGTACTGTGACAAACAGATGCAAGCTCTTCAGGAAAGACAGGAGAGTTTGCCCTTTGCACAAAAGAGTAGCTCAAATTTACAAGGCTCCTCTATAGGGCCGATGGAGATACTGGCTGAGAACTTGTAGATCAGGATCCAGGGAGAGGCTGGGAAGCCCAACGATGTCATGGAAATGTGTTGAATTCACTCAAATCAGGGCAAGAAAGTCAACAGAGACTTCTTTAAACAGTTGGAGAAAGTGTGGGGATCACAGATCCTGATTTGTATTGGGAACTCCCAAATTCCCTAAATCTGCTAGAAGGGCAATGTGTCAAGATGAAAGTAGTCAAGCAGGTTTCTGGGTGGTGTCAAAAAAAAACCCTTAATGCAAGTACTGGATGAGCCAACTAGGGGTGTTATACAGCTGGACCTACTACTCTCTAAAAAAACCGTTTTGGGTTATAACCAGCAGAAGTCTTGGCTGCAGTAACCATGAATTTCGGTTCAAGATCCTAAATGGAGTAAGGAAGGTGAATAACAGAGTATAGACCCTAGAACTTAGGTAAGCACTCCCCAGCTTCTGAAAACTTCTAAGTGGGATACCATGGGAGGCAGCTTTTAAGGGTAAAAGAGGTGAAGGACTGACAGGTCTCTGGGGAAAGCATCCTCCAGGTGCAAATACAGTCCATCCTGATAATCAGGAAGACAAGCAGATACCTGAGGAGACTGGCTTGTCTAAACAAGGAACTCTTGTCAAGTTCCAGTGGAAACAGTGCACCACACAGGAAGTAGGAGCAGGGACAAAGGAGGAATTCAGAAGTATTGCCCAGACCATATGGGGATGATATTAGCAAAGCCATAGCTAAAGTTTACAATTTCAAGGGTCACGTGGGGTAGCCAAAGAACTTACACTGCTAAATTACTAGTAAAAGGCAGAATAAGGCAAATGTGGGTCTGCAGCTGAATGTAACAGGTGATATACTGACAGCATACACAGATGAGGTTGACATACCTATGTAACCTTTTCCCCAGCTTTCACTAACAAGGCCTCTGTTTAGTGCAAGGATAAAACAGAAACTATCAGCAGCTGAAGGAGGCTTACAAGGATGCTGGAGAGGGACTCTTCATCAGGAGCTGTAGTGGTATGACAAGGGACAATGAGTTCAAGCTTAAACAGGGGAGACTTAGGTTAGATATATCCTGTTTCTGGCTGAGATAGAGTTAATTTTCTTCCTAGTAGCTGTTGCAGTGCCGTGTTTTGGCTATAGTCTGAGAATAATATTGATATCATACCAGTGTTTTAGTTGTTGCTAAGTAGCACTTATCCTGATCCAGGACTTCTCAGTCTCTCATGCTCTGCCAGTGAGAAGGAGCAGAAGAAACCAGGAGGGAACAGAGACAGGATACCTAAGCCGAACTAGCCAAAGGGGTATTCCATACTACAGCACATCATGCCCAGGATATAAACTGGGGGGAGTTACCCACAAAGGACAGATCGCTGCTCAGTTCAGGCTGGGTATCAGTTGGCGGGTGGTGAGCAATTGTATTGTGCATCACTTGGTTTATTGTGTTTTTCCTCTTCCTTTCTCCCTTTTAGTTTTCCCTTCTCCTCTTGTTATTTCTCTTATCATTATTATTACTATTATTATTATTATAAGTAGTAGTTTTATATTGTACTTTAGTTGTTAAGCTGTTCTTATCTCAACCTGTGGGGTTTACATTCTTTTGATTTTCCTCCCCATCCTTCCTGGGGTGGAGGTGGAAGGCAGGGGTGAGCAAAGGGCTTTGTGGTGCTGAGTTACCAGCATTTAACATCTTCATAATAGAAAATGGAGGAGGAGGTTGTCCCTCAATTAGTTTAACTAAAAAGTTCAACATATCCTCAATTCATAGTAATTTATCTATCGGTCCAGTAGAGTAACATGACTGTGCAGTGTAGCGAACCTCACATTGACAAAGCAGCACAAGTACACATAAGACAACTCTAAGTCTTAATAGCAAGATTTACTAAGAGCACGTGATTTCAGTTGTTTTTTTTCACTTCCTTGCAAAATTACATTGCAGTTACACTTTGATTTTCGGCAGCTGAAGGACTTGGGGAGACTGATAAAAGTAAACTTAAAAATGCCAGATCACCTGGAAATGAAAGGTGGAAGTACAAAAGGGAATGTGTCAAAAGGAGTAAGTTAAAATGTTAATTTAAAATTCAGGATAGCACTGAATATATTAAAAAAAAAAACAAAAAACAAACAAAAAACCCAACCAACCAACCAAACGAATATAAAGGCACCAAAAAAACCCCAACAAAACATAAAAACCCAACAACAATAAGATAACAACTCCACCCCTCCAGAAAACAATCCAACCCACCACATTAAAAAACCCTAACCAAAAACCCCCTTACATGTGGGAGTCTAGGAGGAAGTACAATATGATAGAGGCAATTGGAGAAAACAAACAAATCTAAACCAAAGCTATTATGAGCTAACTCAGTACTGAAGTCACTCAGTGGGCCCAAAAGAAGGCATTTTCACAAAGCAGAAGAACAAGTTGCACAATCTGTACAGTAGAATACTAGAGGTAGAAACGGAAACCTAGTTAGCTGGAAAATCATTAGAGAGCTCAAGTGATAGAATGAGCACAGAAAATCCCATTGGAAGAATTTGAAGATAGTAATGGTTGGTAAGGACAAATAATACATCATAATTTGCCCACAAGGAAGAAATGTTCTTTGACATCATCTATCTCTTGAATCCACCAAAATTCTTACTTCATTTAAGCTGCATGTGATCTGGTTACATAATAATCACAATTGTCTACTCAGGCAAATGTGTAACACAGATGAGACACCAATTTACTCTGGAAAACCACTGAACTAAAATCATGAAAGAAACAGGACACAGTTGCAAAATCTGTCATCTTAAAAAATTCATGATAGGGAGGAAAAAAAAAAGTGCATTTAACACACTGGCATAAAACAATATCAAAAGAAGAGATGCCTACAGGGTATCTAAATGAGAATTAAACAATCCCAGAAAGGCAAAAAATCTTCTGTTCAGAGTACTGTCACAGATGGATGAGTGATGCACTTCACTTGTAAGAGCGAAGTAGTAATATGTTTATTGACGTAAAACAGTGATTTAACAGAGTTTGTCAGTAAATGCGACACCGATTTAACAAGGTGATGGCAAGGTACACTTTATTTACTGCACAGAGGATAGGATCAGACAAAATCATCAGGGAGACCCTCCCACTGAGTCATGAGGTTCAGAGAGGACCCTCTTGCTTTCTGAACTCATTCTTGAAGAGGAGTCTACATGCAGCTGAACCCAGACTTGGTTTCAGACTTGATCAATGGTTTATGTCTAAAGGATTATATATGTGCAATCAATCCTTTATATCACTTAGTTAAAATTTCAGAGTTCAGCATGCTATTAATCATTTACTGAGGACTTGTTCCAGCAAGTAATCTCTCAACCTCAAGAGGCATCCCTGCTCGAGGGGATATCCTGTCATGCAGCTCACTGCTGTGCAGGACAGCTCAACAGCCTGTGGGCTGTCCACTATTTATGGAACGAGATAATTGACTCATAGTCATGTTTGCATACTGACTACAACTTGGCTTGAGTCAGACCTTGACTGGTTGGGGGGTGGGGTAGATTAGCCCTTGCTTATTGTGTTGTTATATGTTGCCTCAGAATTGAGTAGATGCAGTTATTATGACTCAGACACATCCATTACCACCACCACTGATGGTTATCACTTGAGCAGAATTGGGAAATAAAGGTCGGGGGGGGGTGCACACCACCACAAGAACTTAAACTAAGAACAGTTTCAAACCTAACTTCCTAAGACTCAGAAGTGAACTTGAATTCAGCACCTTGTATCCAGTAGGAATTCTTTCAGTCTAAGTTACACATTAGCCATTATGATCATTACCTGGTAACCCAGGAACACTGTTGTTTGAATAGATTGTACATATATTGGAAAGGAGGACTGTAAAAATAATACATTATAGATAATTTACAAGTCTGCATAAGATAGATGTAGCAAAAGTGCTTGACAACAAAATTATCAATAGACGAATGTGAGGTTTTTCCCCACAATTTAAAACCAGAAGGTCGTAAAGCACCCCTCACGTATACCTTCATCTTTATAATGTATCTTGCAAATCCCATCTCAATCTAGCCAGAGGTATTCATGCTTCTCTATACCAAATGAATTTCTGAATGGAAGTTTTTAATACAGTAAACTTATTTAGAGGTTTCAGTACAGAGATTAGAATTCACCCTCTTTTTCATTTGCTCCTAAAAAGTGTTTATTTACTGGTTAAAAAACACTGCCAACAGTTCTACATCCAAGAACTGATAGAATTATGAGGCCAAGAGACAAGAAGTAATCTTTTACATAAATAATTTAAATAGCAAATGGTCAGTACAGCAACACTGACAATATATCATGTAAGAAATCTGCCTTAGGGATATTCTGTTGGGTTTTTTTGAGACTCAAGTGTTGGGGTAAAAATCAGAAATCTCATATCTTCTTGGTACATGAAAAATATTAGAGTATGTGAAAAACACTGAAGAACAGCCTCTTACAACAGAAATCTACCTAAGAAATTATCTTAAAACCACAGCTTAGTATGAGTTCACCATTCTACTGACACTGAACAAGTCAATTGATTTTCACCAACATTAATATGCAAACCTTTAGAGTTTATACCTTTCACACACCCATCTCACAGGTTTGAGAGTAACAGGAAATTTGAACTATAGTGGAAAAAAAGCACTTTTATTTTAAATGATTTAAAGATGCTTCAGAACTGTAAGTTATAGAGTTTGCCCACTGAACTGCATTATTGTAACAAAGTCTTGGACCAACAGATCTGGCATTTTTGTGGCACCGTGACTTTGAGTATATGTCACAATTATTAAGTAATATGTTATTACAGATTAATAGCAACATCATGTAAAATGCATTGGGTTTAGTCAAGTGCATGGCTTATTCTCTCCATCAAAGAAATCACAGGATGGATCTTTAAACACCCCAGACACAGACGGAAGAGCTTGCTAACTGACAGTGGGAGGTGGGAAGGAAAAAAGAAGAAGGATGAGAAAGGGGAAGGGATAAAAAAACATGTGTGTGAGGAAATGAAAGAAGGCTATGCTTATTTGTGATCTTCACTGTTATACTTTACCTTGGAGATTTTGAGTTATTTCAATTGAAAAAAAAAAACAAACAACAAAACCTAAGTTGGATGAATTTGCTTCCTCATCACATATTAAATAATCTGGTATGAACCTCAATTTATTTATTTGCTTTCTTGGCATAAAATGATGGTTTCAGTGAAATTTTCTCTATGGCTAATACAAGTCCAAGAGACACAAAGCAGGAGAAATGCAGCAAACAGCTACTCACCAAGTATCCAGGGTATTTACACAGCTGACAGAGCTGTTGTTTTATATCTCTAGTTAAAATTAGAACAGATTCTGGTGCTAATAAATAATTTTAAGATAACGAAGTCTCAGTAATCTCACACTTTTAACTTTCTTCTCTGAAACATTTCTATTTCTCAAGACCACCTCAAGCAAGTAGGCCCAAGAGATGCATATTCAGAAAGTAAAACCACAAATTCTCTGTTGTCATTTCCACTGATACTCATGACATCTTTCCTAGTGAGTAATACCAATCACAACCAAATTTGAAAAAAACTGTAAAGCAAACAATGCGTTCACCATTAGCCATTGACTTTCAGCAGTCTAAGGGATTTGTGTGGTATAAACAATAGCAGCATTTAACTTCATTTTACAGAGTAAGAGCAGATTGAGAGTATTGTAATGCATACCTAGAAAATTCTACATTATCAATTTTTTCTTTCATATGAAATGCTTAATCTTCCTCATCATGCTTAATATGGGGGGTGTTGCAAATTTGAAACCTTTCCCAGTTGGCACTGGAAACCTGGCTCATCTGCTGGTTTTAGTCATAAATAATAAGACAGTTTGCATGATTAATACAGGAAGAAGACTTTGTACAAGCTGCATAGTTTAACTGAAGCATAAATCATGCAGCTGGTTATAACTTAGAACTATTATAATAATAAAAACCATGAGGCATCCCTGCCCATGGCAGAGGGGTTGGAACTAGGTAATCTCAAGGTCCTTTCCAACCCAAACCATTCTATGATTCTGCTTGCTTTGCAAACTTAATATAAAACTAAATTAATGCTCATCTGGTAGCCACTACATACCAGTGGCTGTGTTCTGCTGCCAAGAAGCTATTAATCTAGCTGAAAGGTGGTTGAAAAAGTTGAAAAACCTGTGCTTTTCAGAAATAATTATTAGTGAAAAGCCACAATGAATCCCTTGTTATGTGAATTTCAAATCTGTGGTTAGTTGCAAACATACCATTTCATCAAAGGACCTGGGCACACAATTCACTTCCTCCCTCCATATGCTTAGAATTGTAATTTTATGATTTGGCAACAAAGTCACTTGGTTTTGATATTCAGTTTGTCTTCTTGATCTGGCAATTACCATAAGGAAAGCGTGTTTCAATATAAGCCATACTTTCTAACACAGGTGTATGGGGCAGCTGGGATGGAGGGAATCATACAATTAAAAAAAAACCCCAAAACATACCTAATTATATACTCTGGGAATTGTTAAAGGAGGGAGGTTCCTCAGGGATCGGTGTTGGGACCAGTCTTGTTCAACATCTTTGTCGGTGACATGGACAGTGGGATTGAGTGCGCCCT
>JANHGB010053699.1:23063-33775 GCA_026283785.1 Coracopsis vasa
GGTTACCCAGCAAGCGTTTCAACATACCTCCCATTCCGAAAGAAAGGAGGGCCAGCACCTTCTCTTGGGACTGGTTTTCACCCAGCCCTGAGCCCAAAAGCACTATTGCTGTGCAGACGCAGTGGCGGAATAGCTTCCATGTCCAGGGGAATGTGCAGGATGCAGCAGAAAGAGACGCAAGCACGTTGATTAATACCTGGAATCAGAAAGGAAGAGGGAAGCGTTATCTCTAAGTACTGAGGCCATCAGGATGGACCTGAAGTACTGCAGTACCGCAGAGTGGAACCAGCAGCGACAGGTACACTGAAATAAATGACTCAGAGACAGGTCGGTTGTACTTGATTTGCCAAAGGCAATTTGTGGTGAGCCTGCAGGCTGTGACATGCAGCAGTGACCACTTTCAGATGATTCGTTTTGAGGCAACTGTAAATCTATCATCTTGGAAACCATTGCTTTGAGAGCCTTCAGGCAGTGACGTCTAACGCTGAGGAGAGTGGATTTCAGCAGAAATGGGAATGAAGGCGGCACAGGCAAGGGTCTTTGAATTGTTGGTAGGCAAACTTGGTCAGCAAACTAAAAACAATAGGGGTTTTCTTTCCAAACCTTAATCTTTCAAACATTTTCTTTGTCATAGAGAAAAGAAAAATGTTGGGATTTCAGGAAGGAAAAAAAATCCTTTTTGATTTCCCATTTTCCATCAAAGCCAGGAATGAAAATTGGTGATGACATTAATCTTGGGGGGAAGAAAACAGATCTTCTCTAAACATGCTAAAGGAAAATTCAGATGGCTTTCCACAAGTGTTTTGCCATACTGCATGCCAGGTCTCTCCCAGTTTGCACAGAGGGTCATTCCGTAAGTATGCACTTAGGGCACCCTTTGAAAACAACATCCTCTCAGCAGGATATTCCTGGGACATCCCAGATAACAGAACAGAACATTTCTTCTTCTTCTGAAAACAGCTCCCAGACAGTCTCTGGGCACTCTCAGTCTGGTTTATATGAGTGGCTTTTGAGTACAAGATGTGGTTTGGTCATTGCAAACTCACGTCGTTAAATAGATTTACATTGGTGCTTCACTGGGAATGTTTACTCCTGCTTCCCTGAGTTCCAGCCATCAAAACAAATGGGTTTTGCTTAATGAAAAGCACTCTGCTGGAGTGCTCCCTTAGCTGGAAGATGGGGGGTCAGAAAAGGAAATAAATGGGGAAAAAGATGTATTTCTTCTCTTTGAACTGCAGATTTGTGGCAGGATCCCCCATTCTGATAATTTGTTATACATGGGGTTGTTTGACTTTGAAGTTAAAAATCCATAAAACAAACTAATTCATTTTGAGCTTCCCACATGGATCTCAAAAAGAACAAGATATTCCTTTGTACTACAGCACAACTGGGAGTCTTTCATTATTTCATTAAGGTGTTCTTTTGCCTTTCCCTACCCTAGCAGGGTGGGATGTGTTTCTGAAGGATACTACGATGCTTTCTTGCCTGAGCAGGACTCCCTGTTTCATGGTGGAGAGCAAGTGCAGTTGAGAGGGATCATGACCTTTAGGGAAAAGGAACTGTTACCATATTGCAGAACCCCAGATTTAGCAGAGGGATGATTACCATCGCAACTGCCCCTGTAAACGATTGTTCTCAAATATAAATCTCAATGACTTGAAAAGATGCTGGTATTGAATATTAAATGGAGTGAAACTGTCTAAAAATAATCATAATATTAATGCTAGTGTTGTAGCAGCTTTCAGACAACGATTCTCAGCCCATTTCACTGGTGCATTGTGTTTGCTCTGGCTTTAGGAAAAGCACTGATCCTAATTTCAGCACAGCCATATTCATGGAAGAGTGCTCTCTGGGATCCTTGATCCTGAAGGCACGACTGCAATTACAACTACATAAGCTGTTAAAGAGTAGTTGCACTTGCAGCAGTGAGCTGCAAGATGAAAAGGATACCTGTTAGCAGACCTATACTTCTCCCTGTGTGCATCCAATGTGGTGACAGAAACAAGAGCCATGATTCCCAGGTTAGGTTCATGTGATTTGTGTCAGTGCAACTAAGGTAAAAACAGCCCAAGACCCATCTTCCCTTTGCCTCTTCCAGCAGAGAGTTCTGCATGCATAAGGAAGAGTACAGCATGCAGGCTAAATCCTGAGTAGTCTTGCCTCATGAGAACCCTTCCAAAAATCAGTGGTTACAGGAATTCGTGAGCTGGGAGATGCTTATGGGTGATTATGTTTAATAATCACTGGAGAATCCAGTTATAGCTACTACAACACCTCAACGAGAAGTTCGACTCTGCAGTAATGAGCACTTTTTTGCCAAGATTCAGAGAGTTGTTACTGCTGTCATTTTAACTACATTTTTATCCTTGACAGTTTTCAGAACATTGAAAAGTTATAGGAGAGTGAACTGGATGCAGTTCTGCATGTGTTGGATTGTTAACTGAATTTGGTGTTTCAATCTAGCCTCTTTTTTAGCATGCTAGAGAGAGAAATACTCGCAGCAGCCTTGTGATGAGGATAAAACCCTCCAACCATAAAGGAAACAGAGAAAACAAATAACTCTGAACTCTGTTGTTATTATTATTCAGTATTCATAAGCTGAGAATATTTCCTATTCCTAAGAAATAACGTGCAAAGTTATTTTCATAGAACATTTGTGCAGAGCATCTCACTGCTGAATTCTATGACCAAAAAAGGGTTTCTTGGTGTTTCTGAGCTGCTTTTCCCAAATCCAGGTAACACATAGGATTTTCCACTCATCTTAAACACTTACTTGGCCAGTGAATTTATGGGATGTCAGTGTTCTGGAGCCAATTGATATTCCTATAGCCTTGCGTGGTACTGAGCTTACCCCTTCATGCAAGCAAAGACTACTGTGGAGCTTTCACCTTCTGAAAATGTTCCTTGAGCAATGGATGAGGAAGAAGTTTAAAGAGCTGTTGAGAAAGGAGGGTTATGCAGGAGTGAAATGTTTCACATAACAAGCAATATTAGAAAAGTAAGCCAAACATTAGAAATGAACATAACAACAGAAAGAAAAGCAGAAATATTTAAAAATGCATCAGTGCATACTCATGGAGATGGCCTTTATACAACCTAGTGCCATTGGGTTTGCTCTCTACTCACCATTTAAGGAGCTTCTTGCATTATCTGTGCATCATTACAACACTGATCTTAGTATGCAATGAGTAATTGTGTTTGCTTTCAGTGAAAAGCTCCAGCCCCCCAGCTTGGTTTCTAAAGCCATGTTCTTGTAACCATTCTTGAGATGGTGCCTGATATTGTTCCACTTATTCATTAATAACATGTGTTGTGGCTTCTCCTGATGTAAACATCAGCCAGGCTCTCACAAAGTTTTCAATAAACTTCTCCAACACCACATACATTAAAATGAAAAATCATCGATGACCCCTTTTGCAAGCCATTAATGATGACACGCAATTTGGCTGATGAATCACAAGCTTGCTGTAGATTTAGGCTATGTTTGTGTCCATCTCAGTGGAGTCTGTCCCCTTCTTCTCCATGGTAACTGCTCTGCCTCTGACATCACCAGCCAAAATAGAGCACGGAGGTTATAAAATCCTGAGGGGGTTTGGGGGGGGAACAATGATAGGGACAGAATGAAAATATAATTCAATAAAGGAAACTTCCTTAACACTTAAGTCACCAGGCAGTGTCCAGTGCATCGATCAGGCAGAGCACATCTGAAATCTGAGATGAGGTTATCAGCATTTTGGAGCTGGAAATTTGGGTGAGGTTATTGAGAATTCAGAAAAAAACCCAGTCTGTGACTCCTTTATGGACTGCGTCATGATGCACTCGATACATATGATTTTCTTTCTCAGCATCAGAAATCTTCTTCATCACAGTGAGGGTGAAGAGTCCTACGTTGGGAGTCAAAAAATCTCTCAGGCAACTGGGGAAGACAGTGAGACGAGCAGAAATCTCAGAGTCAGGGTACTAAAGAGGATGCCAGTCTTACTCAATCTTATCACAACCTTTATCTCTCATCTGGGATGCTGCTTTTCTAAAGGCCAGACATCAGAAACCATCATCTAGATGACCATTTTAACTTCAATTTATAAAAAAACAAACCAAAACAAAAAGGGGGTGGGGGGAGAGCAGACTTTATATGTTAGGAGAAACAAATCTGGTTTTTTGGAAGTTCAGAATCAGAAGGGAAAGTCAATGAACCCAAAGTTTTTCAGCCATTAACATTTCACAGTTGAAAGTGCAATTGGGAATTTCCTAGACCCCAATTTAATGCACTGGAGCCATTAGTACTGCAGTTTGGATGCCAGTGGAAGACAGGAGAGCTTAGAAGTTGTAATGTGCGGTGGGAGGAGACAGCAGGCATAGGGAAAGGTCGAGAGGATGGGAGGATGTTTAGGCTCATCTCTTTTCATTTGGACAAGGCTGTCAGTCTTGGGAGGGTTAAGTGTTTCCAGGGGAATGGAAACTCAGCTCCAGCCTTGTCAGAGCTCTGATGTGACAACAAGTATAAAATAAACACAAGTGGAGTGTTAAGATAATGCACATACACCAGGTCTGTGCAATGTTGGGATCATTTTGGTTCACTTCACAAAGCTATTATCCCTTTCTGACTTGCATGGTGAGCCAAATTTAAATGTTCTGAGGACTGTTTCATTTAGGAGGAAAAAAAAGCTAATAATGGAGCCCTGTATTTCCTTACTGCAGCCCTGCTTTATTTACAAGAAGGTACATGAAACCCTCTTTTCTTGGACCAAACAGGAATGAAACAGCAGGAAACAATTCCTTTGTTCACAATTCTGAGCCAGCATTTAGTCACAAAGTCTTTTTCTCTGCGTTCTTTCATTCCCTTTCCCAGTGCTAGCTTTTTTCTCTTTTTCCGTAAACCAGATGTATGTAGGGGTTTTGTTTGTTTTTACTTTAATAAAACGTATTCTAGGAAATTTAGAAGGCAAGTTGTCACAGTGAGCAGCAGAAAGACTGCAGTGTGAGTTCCTATAAATTTATACCCACTGTCCCTCTCTCTGTGTCCACCCAGAGCCCAAACTACATAGACAGTGATCATCTGGCTGATACCCATCTCCAGTTTGGCTGGCTTGACAGCATACCAAACTGGAACAATAACTGTTAAATGTGCACTAGGGCCTTTCCCTCAGCAAGTTCCTGGCTTGGATATCTTCAGTTGGTCATTGATTCTCATGCGACGTGTAAGAATTTATTATCTTTGTGACTTCCACTGTAGGAACCAGGGAGACTGATGGCCAGAGAGTGTTGTCTCAAGTCTTTTTTATTTAGGACAGACAGACAAAAAAACTCCCACAAACCAGAAACAAATAAATCCACTTTTTTTGGTGTTTTTATTTCAACCAACTAAAGAAAAAAATGATCAAGAAAAGAAGGAGGGAGGGAGAAATCTGGGGAACAAAGGAAAATTACATTTTACGCCAACGCGAGAGGAGAAAGGAACTAGGGAACAAGAAACTGAGGAGAAATAGAGATGAAAAATCAAAAGTAATCCACACATATAATTTAGGTAAAGGAATTTTATTCTGCTTATTTTATAAAATGAATTAAAGCTGCCTTGCAAATACTGGTGCAGTTAAATCACTTTTCTTCATTGAAGTCAAACATGAAAGAGTAATAAAATTTAGTTGCACCATCTGTAGAAACAGCTGTCAAATGTCTGCTGTTTCTGTTTATTTTGGTGAATCTGAGAGAGTTTGGGCTATTTCACTTATGCACAGTATATATATAATTATATTAAGAGGAGAGCTGACATGATGTGGTCCTTTCTTGAGCTGGTTTTAGCCACGTGCTTAAACATACATGTTCCAAAATGTTTTCAGCTTAAAGGATAGGTATTACATTGTGGCCAAAGTCTTAGTGTTGAGGTTCAGACTGGTGTCCAGTAGCACCAAAGGCAGTGGTGTGCAACCATGCAGGATGATTTGCTCCCAAGCAAATTCCCAGGTTAGAAACTGGCACAGAGCAGGAAGGAGAATGCAAGCGATCGTCACAGGGTGAAAGAAGTTATGAAGGAATGCTGCCATTCCTTTCCGGATCACTGTGCTTTATCGGTGGGCACCTCCAAATCTGTAGTGTTAAACTCCCACCTCACCTGCCCCCCCATCTTGCGCTTTTGCCGCGTCATGACGCGTGGCCTGAGCTGTGCAATCCACCACCATGTCACATGGTGATCCATGGCATCACTGAAAGTCGCACCTAGCAAAGAGTAACAGCACATAGAGATATTTTTAAAGCAGTGAGTAGACAAGATGACAAGAATCAGCCCAAGAGCCTAACCCCAGCTAACACTGCAGTTGGGATCCAGCTAAATCAGCAGAGAGGGTCTAGGGGTACACTTCTAGGGGTGAGCAGGCAGGCTGGCTCGTCTTTTAAGGCAGAGACAGAGCTCCTTTAGACTAATCAGAAAGCATTGGGAAATGAACAGAAAATGTTTTGCTCTTTGGGTTCAGCTCTCCTGTTCCTCTTCTGTGTGAGGTTGAGAGGAAGCTCTTTTGAGGATGCTTGTTTTCATGCTGGCTCCCTGTTGCAGAGTTGACGGGAGGCCTGACCAGCTTCACCAGGTCCCCATGTCCCACAGGAGCCTCAGGAAAAGGAGCTTCCAACTGCTGCTTAGTGTGGAGGTCTCTCCTTTGTCCTGGGTTAATCTGCAGATCTGTTGAATGACAAGTGTGGGTTTGCTCCAGCCATGTGACAATGAATAAACCCTGGCTGTGTGATTCAGATCATGCAGAGGCTGAATGATCTGGGAGAGGATGCAGGGGCTGAGCGTAGGTAGGAAGAAAGTGGAAAAACCTGCCAACGGGTGTCCTCCTCACCAGGCAGGGAGGTAGGTGCTAATTAAAACATGATGTCTGGTTTCTCCAGTAGCAATGGCTTCTCTGCTTCATACTGCCTGTGTCCCCAGGTTTGCAATCTGCTTCAGGAGACACACAGTGATCCAGGCTCACATTTGATTTCAGCAGTGTGTGCCAGGCATGTGCTGGTGAGAAAGATGGAGTGGATTTTGACTACCTCCTACAAGAACAGCAGATTTAAATACAAAAATGAAATTATAAAGAAGGCAGTTTTAACTGTGGCATTTATGGATTCCCTGGTGATTCTTGGCAGCTGTACTCAGAAGTCCCCCATAGGAAGACAGGCTTCTGAGCGTGGGGTGGAAATGCTGTTGCTGCCTGGTTGGGATGGGTACTCCTTCCCTGCAGCTTGGTTGTGGAGAAGTTGCTTTAGGAGGCAGAGGATGTCTGCCTGCTCATAGGCGGAGGATGTGATGTGATAGCGTGGCTTGCTGTCATTGGTCCCAAGTTGTAGCTATTACCACAGATAATTACAGGTATTGGAAGTTTATCAGTGTGCTTTTCCCAGAACTGTGTATCTTAGCACTTTTCAAAAGAAGCAAGCAACCCACAATGAGATGCTAATTAGCAAGTGGTGCTGATGAGAGACACCAAAGAGATGTTGGAGGAATAAATGCCGCAAGTCATTCACAGGATCAGGCATTGCGGCTCTCATCCAAGCTCAGATACCGCAGTCAGTCTTCTTGGCTTTGTGGGGTGACATTTCTAGCCTTTGAAGTCACGTTGTCTTTTGACACCTTTGTGTGCCCGTGCTGCAGTCCCTGATATGCAGAAGCAGACACAGATGGGCTAGTACAAATTAGTCCTGTGGCAGAGGTGAGCTGAGCACAGCCTGCAAACCCTGCAGCAGGCTGGGACAGGCTCAGTTTGAGCAAGGATGTCCTTGGGCAAGCCACGCCAGGCACATGCTCTGCACAGCAGGTCCCGGTTGAAAACCTGATTCCTGGGAATGCCGGGAGGCTGCTAGGTCTGCTGCTGGATGAAGGAAATGGCACCTTGCTTCAGAAATGAATCACAAAGTCTTCTCTTGCACGTTGCCATAAAATACACAGAAATTGTCCTCTTTTTTTCTCCTCCTTTTCCTGGGCTCTCTCCCAAGTGCTGTCTCAGAATTTCTGTGAAAACTAACTGACAGAATAATGGAAATAGAATTAAAAAATACATTATCTCTTTTTTCTTGCTAGCCTCAGCTTTTTTTAAGGTGCGAATGTCACGATGGATGAATGGGAAAGTTAATTTCCATTTTCATTTTAAACTGCAATGGAGTGGGTCACTCGCTTTGTTCTCTGGTTGAGTCACCGCGTGCTGAAAGCTGTTATCTCTGGACTGGGCTGCATTAAGAAGTGTATTACACTCATTTCAGATCTCTTTACGTTATAATTAAACTCTAGGTGTGCCTACTGGCTGGATTTGCAGAGGCTGCTGTTAGCCTAGTAAAGCCAATCTCTCTCTTGGAGCTGCCCTTGTAGCCAAAGGTGAAGGAAGCTGTTCAAAATCCTGTTTTAAATGGTGGAATGAAGGCCCTGACTGCGACTGGGTGAAAGAGGCTCCATCTTAGTGTGCCTCTTAGTGGGAAAGATAGAGGTGATTGGGTCAGGCTGAAGGAGAAAGTTTTACATATATTTTTCTCAACAAAAAATGTAAAACCATGAAAACCAGTGTTCGGATAATCCTGAGGCCTTTTTGCTCAGGCCAGGAGAAAACACTTCACTGTTATCTTGTAAGTTTTCTGCAAATCTTACTTTTTTCTTTATTCTGTCTCCTCTTCTCCTCTCCACTTCTTTCTCTTCTCTCCTTCTTTAGTTCTTTAAACAGAAATGCTCGTCAACTCTTCAATCAAAATCCACTGTTTTGAAATTCAGAGGTTGGAATGCGGTTTAAAGGTCTGAAGTCACTCTGAAAAACTTTGATGCAACTTTGGCTTTTCCAAATGGAACATCTCGTTTTTCACATGTCTAAGTGACATCACACGGCATTTTCAAAATTCCTTCTTCTCATCACATTTGTTCTTTGCCAGCCAAACTTATTTGCTAATTTTGACCTAATTTTGCAAGTGTTTGTAAAAAAATTTTCCATATGATCTAGTTGTGCTGGAGTGAGGTGCCAGAAGACATGGGCTGCAGCAACATGGGCTGTGTGAGGAAGGGATGGAAGGGCAGGGATGTGGATGGTTGTGCAGGGGCACAGTGGCTAGGGATCCTAGCCACTGTCCTCACTAGGGATGCTTAAGTTCAGCAAACAGGTCATTACAACATGGGCACCGCTTAGGGGACAAGAAATAGGAGGAAACCTGGAGTGCAGAAGGCACCAGCAGAAGAACAGAGGGGAAACAGTGAGAGAGTTAACTGGAAAAAAACCAAAATAAACCTTGAGTGTATTCTCTGGTGACAGTAAAATTGCACTAATTCATCCCAGCTCAGTTAGGAACTGAAACAAACAAAACTGACTTAAAGCCGACTCAGCCTATTAAGATGGTTGCGCAGAGGGTTAAGCTGAGCCAGCTGAGCAATATATCTCTGTCTGTGCTGGCCCAAAAGGGTATGAAAAGAGGATAAAGTCCCAACTGCAGCTCAGGAATGCTTCACAGGTAGGGAGCAAAGCTGGCAGACAGACTTGTTGCCCATTAGCCTTCCAGTCTTAAGTCTGTGAATTCTCTTGCTCACTTACAATAAGCCGAGCTGTGTTTGCATCCCTATCCCTATGCCGGCTGCAGAAGCCAAGCCCCATTGCCCAGATGCACCCTGGAGTGGGCAACGAGAGGTGCTGTGTTCTCTGTATGATACCAGGTGAATGACACACTGAAAACCCCCAAATCCACCCTCACTTGGATAATGCCATGCTCCTTGAAGGTAAAGTATCTGCATTCAGGCACTGACTGGGTTCATTTCACAGCCTGGGACTGAGCTAGCATCAGACGCATGGCACAAAGCAAAGCAGACCTGTGGGAGACAATAGGTTCTGCACTACAGGCAGTAAAGGGAAGCAGAGGCAGGAGTACGTTTACACATAAAGATCAGGAAACCCAGGCAGGAGCTCCAGAAAACAGCATCTTAAAAACTGGCAGGCAGTATTCCCCAATTCCTTTTTTGACTGTCACCCCAGCCCTCTATGTTGTATTCGGATGGGAGCATCTGGTGGGGCTATGCAGCACTGAGATGTCATAGCAGTTAGAGCCAAGCAGATCCTCAGGGCCCATGGGGACCTGCCCTCTGTCCTATTATTTATGCATTGGGCTGGCTTCCATGGTAAATGACTGTAGACCTTTTTCTGTTCATGTCTGTGTTGTTGTGTGATATTTAAGTAGAAGAGACATCCATGGGAAAGAGGATTCACTCACAGTGCTAGGGGAAGCCCCCAGTTTTAAGTATTCCTCAAAGATATAGAAGATAGCCAGGGATAAAGGAAGCCTGGCAGCTTCAGACTTGTGCAAGCAGTGGTGGAGGGAGACAGGATAAATAATAGAGCCTGGTGATTAAAATGTGAAACTCATAATTGCCTCACTTTCCCTTGCTGCAGGCCAGGTATCTTATGTCTTGTGTGTAGGACATAATATTCTGGCTTTTTCCTTTGCCACAGCCTCTGGGCCAGAGGGAGCTGGACATCCTGGGTATCTTCTGGTCCACAGTGCCTGGGTGTGAGAGGCACTGCAGTACCGCACTGCTGTAGGGAGTACACCAGGCTCCACGGCTGCTGCTTCTTGATGTGGGCCCTTCCCCATCCTCCCTAGCGTGCTGAATACATCTCTCATCACATAATGTGACCGTTCAAGCATTACAAAGGAGGATGCTTGAGAGATCTGGGTAAGCAAGATAGGGCCTTTTTACAGAATGGGGAGGGGGG
>JANHGB010053699.1:33875-56224 GCA_026283785.1 Coracopsis vasa
AGGACCCCACTGTGGGGCTCAGCCCCCCCGGCCCCATCCCAGCTGGGCCCTTCCCCTTCCTCCACCCCTTGGACCCCAGGATTGGGGGTGGCTGCCCCTGTGTGTGTCCCCCCAGCCTGTGTCACCCTGCACCCAAGGAAAGCCCTACCGAGGTGGTGGGGTGTCAGGGTGCTGGGGTGTCAGGGGGGTGGGGTGGAGGAATGGTATCCGTCTCTCCAAGGTTAATTGGAGAGAGTTATTTCAAGCTCTAGTTTCTTCTCTGCATAAAGGAACAATGGGGTAGATTCTCAGCTGAAGTAAATTTGCTGCACAGTCAAAAGAGCATCCCTTCACAGGCATAGTAAGTTGTTCTTATGCAGTCTCCTCTGCCAGTAAATCAAAAGCATCCTTCTCAGTTCAACATTGTGATTAAAATCTTTAAATCTCTGATGGTGCCATTGCTCCAGCAGCTCTCTCTGGCTCTGGCCAAGTCCTAAATACTTTTCCTTTGGTTCCCTGTTTCTCACAGATCACTTTTTATTTTATGGAAGGTTTTCCAGTGGAAATAACAAAACAGGTAAACAGAAAGCTCTTGTGTATGCTCAGAATGGAAGAATGGCTCCACAGTGAAGGCTACAGCTTGGCCACACCATGGTCAGGACTTTGCTCTATGGTCCCCAGGCAAGTCCCCTAGTTTTTAACTCATGACAATAAACCTCCAGTAAAAATAGCAGCTGGAAGCATAAAAGCCCAGCTCTATGGGATGTTGGAAAGTTTCAACACCTTCACTCGGTTTCCACCTCATCCTATGAGTATTTAAGTGCAGTTCTGCCCTGCTTGCATGGTGCATCACATGCAGATACAGAAAACTATTCTAGGAGCCTCTCACAAGCCTCAGCTGGAACAAGGAGCCAGGCTGTGCAGAGGTTGAAGTAGGAGGTGTTGTACATGGCTGATCTCTTACAGAGGAGGAAGCAGCGCTTGGCCAGATATCTTGGCTTAGGGTGATCACAGAACACAATCACCTCAATAGGAGAAGAGGCCGCCAACCTGACCTACAGTTTCTTGGAAATGTAGAATTGAAGGATTAAATAGCACTGCAGTCTGAATTTACAAGCAGGGGATTCTAGGAAAAACAAAAAATGTCTGATGGAAAGATCGAAACATGTCAAGGTTAAAATGAAATACCTGAGCAACGTGTTTGTAAACAAAGTACAAAGATCTGGGAAAAAGGTAGGAAAGTTTTAAGTCTAAAAAAGCAATGCTGCAGTCTAGGTTAGCTGGTTCCCTAGTCTAATCCCTTTGTTTAAATTCAAAAGAGCACCTTCTGTCATGACAGCAGCTGCAGGCACACAAGACCAGCACTGCTATGCAGTGGATCTTGGGTACCCCTTTTGCTGAAGAGGGAAGTCTTACTCCCCTTCATGCACACTTCTGGTATGCGCTGGACTCCTTGGTTTCCTTATTTGACTTGCTAAGTTGACAGAAAATTAGTTCAGCCACAAAATAAAAATGGTTAGTCTGCTGCTAAGCTACTGAGGTGAGCTGAGCTCTACCATGGGAAGGATAAAGGCTTGCCAATCGTCTGGGGTTTGCTTCAGAAGAGGATGGGACAAGGGCACTAAGAAGCACAGTGACCTCTGGGACACATGGCTTTGTGGAAGGATAAGTGATTCAGAGGTCTCATGTACAAAAGCACATTGTATAAGGAGTTTGATTTCACCCAAACAACTCTACCCAAAACCTTCTTGTATATGAAGGACATACGTTCAAGGTACCCTTTCCATCTTCACAGGAGACTTCTGCTGTCCTTCACATATGCCTTCCCCCTCTGGCTACAGTACATGGCTTCAGGCTATTCTGCCTGATTTGGTCATACCCCCGCTGGAACTATCCCGTGTCATGCTGGGATATTTCTGCCAATGCTGTTATCAGTGAGTATTAAGCTCTACTTTCAGTGGCAGATTGGAGGGATTTTTCTGACAGTCCCAGACTGATTGGTTGTTGTTGACTCAAGACCTTGACATGGTGCTTTCCATCCCTCTTACCCATGCATCTCCTTGACAGTCTCACTTTCCTCAGAGTAACAAAAAGATGCCTCTCCCTGACTTACTGTGTAGAGCCACTAGAGCTAAACTTACCAATCAGAAATGCCCTTAGAGCAGTTTCACAAGCTTTTAAAATCCAAGGACCACCTTTCCATATTGAAAGGGCTTCAAGGACATCCTATGCTCTTTGTCACCATAGAGGTTTTCATTCATAACCCAACAACAATTAATCCATTAGAAATGCATCTGTAAGTTTTGTTTATTCCATCTGTATGTGTATTTTCCAGCTCCTATATCAGAAGAATGGTGAGTGGGAGGAGATTCGGAAAGGAGGGAGTTGCAGTCATTTTCCTGGTCAAAATCTGATGTTTCTCCATTGCCATCTGAGGATACCATGCTGTAAGGGATGTTTCTATTTTCCTCCTTACTGATAACTACCATCTCCCCTCCTTCCCAATGGGACTGGGGGTCATTTGACCCTTCAGTATGCTGGTTTAGAGAACAAAAGAGGTGAAGAACTAACACTTTTATTATTTCTGTGACCTAGCCCTGTGCTGTGGGTAACTCTGGGGAGAGAGGACCACCAGTGTTGGGGCAAGGGAAGGGACAAGAGCACCTGTCTGGGGACAGGGCACAGGACAAGCTTGCCAGAGACGGATGGTCATTGGATCCGAAACCAAACACATGGGACCATATTGGTCCAGTGGATAGAGAAGGCTGCCCAAGGACCTTGATGCTGGCCTGGATGCTGAACTTCTAGTACCCGCTATTTGACTAAAACTGCTGAGCATCCCTCACATATTTATTCCCTCACTACAGGTATTCACTAAAAATAGTCATATTAAAACTGAAGTTTTGTCTTTAGAAAAGAGCAATAATCAAATCCTCAACAATGCGAAAGATTACAGGTTTAAGAGAGTCCTTACAAAAAAGAACTGAAATTAAGGAGTGCCAGCCACTCATTCAAGCCCAGCCTTGGTCATTACTAACTGGAGTGGTTCCTGCCTGCTGGATTTTGCATTGTGCTACATAAAAAAGAGGTGCAATGGAGAGGACCCTTTATGCAATGGCCAGATGCCAACATCACAGCCCCCTGATACTGTTTTCAATGGAATTGAATGGATCAAATGGATTATGAAGAGCACCTTTTTCAGTCAGTTTCCATATTTTCCTCCACATTCCTCTCCTGGTGGTGAGTAGTTTGCCTTACTGCTATCACAGCTGTAGCTTTTTTGTGGATAAGTGGAAGATTTCACTCTTCTGGGCTGCCAATTAGGTGGCTTTCACTACCAGCTAGAACCAGAGAGGTGATTAAAATAAAGTACAGCCTTTTGTCCTGCCTTTTGCAAAAGGAACTATCAGCCATTTCAGATGAGAATAGAGACAACTCCTACCTCTTGTAGTCCAAAAGATGGAACAGGATAGCTTTCAAAATGTTAGAAATAGATATTGATTTATTACAATTCTTATTTCCCATTTAAAGAAACAACTTGACTTTTTTTATATTACCCCTGGCATTTTATTTTAGCATGTTGGCTTTTTCCAGCACCTCTGCTCACAGTACTAATGCAAGTTAGTGATCAGTTTTAGCCTAGCTTTTACTCACAAAATAGACATTTCTTTTCCTGTTACATGGCATAACTGTACAATTTTCTGTTCTCAGAAACATAATGATGTCTTTAATAGGAGACTGACATCCTGATATCAAAAGATGCTCTAAATTCTGACCAGATTAAAACCCAGGCTACTCACCACTTATAGTCTTCTGCAAACAAAAAGCACCTTCTCAAAGAGTTGCAGTCAGAATGCTCATGTCCTGGACAGATCCCAGTCTGGCAAACTTCAGTTGCAGTTTGGGCTGGAACATTCTTTCACTCTCAACCCTAAAGCTTTCTGCAGGCTGTTAAACATATGCCGCATTTCATACCAGATGTGAATTTCCCAAAGTAGTTCCTGCTGTATATAGAGAGGACTAATCTAAAGCCTTTGAAGAAAGTAGTAAGACCTGCTGTCGACTTTGGATCACATATGTATGGGCTATAAAGATATTTGCAAGTTCTTTGGGATAAGAAGACCACATAGATGCAGAACCATAGATGCTTCTACAGGCCAGTAGAAAAGTCTGTGATTCATTTAAGATGGGACTCTGCCTGCTTTCTTCAAAAGGAGATATATTTCAGCCAAAATAGGGATAGTAAATGTATTTTTCCATCATTAAAAGTTTTTGGAATAGCAAATATTCCTCTATTCCTGCACTGATATGAAATCTACTTGGGGGTCTCTCTCCAGTTTCAACAAAGGCAAAAAATACACAGCAAGGTGCTGAATAATGGCTATATTCCCCCAAGGACAGTTTCATCCCAGATGGTGTATCCCTGAAAAAAAATCCTCTGTTTCAGTGAATAGTCATGACAACATGTTAAAAAATGCTCCTTTGGAAAATTCCTGATTGGGAATTTTGTTACAGACAGTTCTAAACAGAAGCTGCTACTGAGAAGGAGATTTGGAGATATTTGATTCCTGCCAGGCATTGTTTCTCAGTTTGATTAAGCTCTTAATCTTGTGTTTCCTCTGTGGGTATCAAGCTCCACGAAACTGCTTTATTCAGATGCCTAAAGGGAAATAAGATTCAACTTCAAACAAACAACAACCACGGCTCCATTTTTGATCACAGTCTGGGGGGAAATGTATAATAAAGCACTGTGGCTTGATACCTCAAAAAATCAATTTTGGGAGTCAGAATTTAAGAATCTGTCAGAGCTAATCACTTCAAATAACGTTGCAATAGAAGATTGGACTCGCCACAAGAAGCAATTGCAGCAGGAGATAAAAAGATTACATGCTAAATGATCTGATGTGAATAGGAAAGATGCTATTCTTAAAGCCCTTAGCTCCCATGATGCAGTATTCCAGCTTTGGACTGAAATGGTAAAGCTAAGCTAGAATTGTGTGCTGATAACGTCAGAGCAATCAACTGCTGGGATGGGAGGAGAATTCCTACTTCAAAACCATTTTTTTTTTGGTTGAATTGCAATTGTTAGTATTCAAAACAGCAGCAACTGGAGTCACTGAAGAGAAGCCACATTGTGCTAGGCTTTATTCCATACATCATAATACACAGGCATTGCCCTGAGGACTGTAAATGTGTAAACAGACAAAACAGACATATGGTTGGAGGGGGTACAGAGAATAAATGGTCTGCTTCACCCTTAATATCAAATCAGCATCAGAGCTAAAAATACAAGGCTGGGTCCTAGTGTGCTACCTGCTTCAGCCAAACATCCCCCAAAGCTGCCTCCCACAGGGATTCACATTTTGCGTCAAGGAATCTCATCTCAATGAGACTTTACTCAGGTGGAAATAGGGAAGGAAATGACAGCAGCTGTGATGAAGTAAATCTCACAGCTTAATTACCTGCTCTGCTTTAACCTCTGAAATGAAAAGCCTTTTGGAAGGAAGCATAGAAAGAGCCATTCCTAAGGGAGCAGTGATTGAGTCCAGATCTTCCTAGATAGGACACATTGTGGGCACCTTTTCAGGGAATTAAAAACTGCTCTGCAGATGCTCAGACATCTGAAGAACAGTGGGTATTGGTTGCAGTGAAACTTAGGCTGGCAGTCTGCATTCAACCCCAGTCAAACACTGTTCAGAACAGGTGAATTCAAGAGAGAGAGGAGTTTCCTGGGGAGATTAGGGGAACACTGATATATGAGAGCCTATCTACCTGTTGAGCTGCAGCCAGACTGTTGAGTCTGGCTCCAGCTCAACACAGCAGGAGGAAAATAATACAAGGTTGGAAAGGCAGCTGTTAAAGGATGATGTTTAAAAGCAGCAACTGAGCAGAAGTTTTCCACAGATGCATTTAACCTTAGAGCAACCCTGGCTGATAGGATTAGTGAGGTAAAAACTAGTGGCGCTTTTAAAATGGAGCTAGGACAGCTTGTGAACTGGATATTGCGATGTGCTTCCCTATGGAAAAGTGAATGGAGTAAATTGATCCTCCCAGGCCTTTGTTCCTAAGAAGATATTGCTGTTCTTGGAAAGTTACTTTTCAAGAAAAAGCAATATATTTTTCAGAAGGCTCTGCTTTCCTCAGAAACCTTGTGAAGCCTCTTTCCTATTGTAACTCCATGACATATTTTAGAAATATGGGAATATCTGACAATGTCTTTGAGAGGCTCTTGTGGTCATTGACTCATTTAGATTTATTTTTATTCAGCTGGACTGTTCACAATTTTAAGAATGATGCTTCTAAAACCTGAATCTTTTTAGTCAAAATAACCCAAGCTCCCCCCAAAACGCAGGCAACTGAAAGAACAACTGTCCCCATATGAAAAGCAAGGCAGTGAACTGCAGTTATCCTGGAGTTCGTAACAGACATATTTATAGAGATCTTTTGACCCCCTCCAAGATGATTGATTTTTCAAGAAATTTGAAGCCTGCATTTAAAGGATATTTTCACTGCCACATGCATCCATATCCGTTGCTTCTTGGAAGAAAAAGACATTATAATACATTGCGTTGGTATTGGTATGTTAATCACACATATGCGATGATTAGTCTGGATAATGCAGCATAACAATGTAAGACAGCATTAAGGTAGAGGTCTGATTAAATGTCATTCAGCAAGGGTTGAGCCACTATATTTAGATGCTGAGTAATTTGGGAGAGCACTTATCCATCTTCCTGAGGGATTTCTGCAGCTCCTCTTTCTGAGGAACCTGAAGACTTCACAACGACTTGGGAATTTTGCTCCCTGTACTCCTTCAAGATTGGAAACTGTTTACCTCCCCTGACCCATACCTGCCTCCCGGGGCTCTCTGCTTCTGCTTGCAATGGTGGCTTACAGGTACCACCACTTCTCTCTATGGATGTTTGCACCATAAATCCTAAAATATTGCTTTGACTTAACTGAGCCTGATTCTTAGTTAAAATATGGGCACAGTGTATGTAGAAGGAGAGTAGAGAGTTCTTGAGTAGGTGTAAATTCTCCCCATCAAATTCCCCTTACAGTGCCCCAGAGTATATGTTCAGGTCAGTGTTCAATCTGCAAAGTAGCTTTTAGGAAGCATCCTTACTGAGGGGACATGGGGTCCGCACATCCACACTGCTGCTGAGACACAGCTGCTGGGAGCTAGATAAAAACACTGCTCACATCTAAGATAAGGAGCCATGGTTGCAAAGCCCTCAGGGACAGCAGAAGTCAACTCAGCAGTGACTTTCTCAGATTGAAAAAGCTCCTTGTCTGGGACAGACCCTGGGACTTGCAGCCAAAGCCTCTGAAGGAACCTGTGAACTGACTGTGCAGGCAGACCCACCAGTGGCAAAAGCTGGAGGAGGCAGCAAAGAGCTGGCAGAGAGGCTGGCAAGGAGAGGCTGCGAGAGGGAAGCTGGCCCAGGAGGGCCAGGAATCACCCATCACTCAAGCCAGAGCTGTAGCAACACTAAGAGACAAGACAATCAATCTTTCTAACTTACTTGGCTACATGAGAGAGGAACATTAAGCAGTGCATCATAAGGTTGCTGTACTTGGAAAGGTATTTCGAGTCCACAGTGTACTGAATCAGAGCGTACTGAGCAAGGCTGGATGGGAGGTTACTGATTGATTCTTACAAAGACAACTAACTCCTCAGTGTAGCAAGGAAGGACCACACATAAAGATCATGAGCTATACATGAGCTATACAACTTTTACAGTCCTTTAATCAGGCCCCAGGGATCCAGGCAATGAAGCACATCTGAATGTCAGAGCACAGACAGCATGGTGCACACAAGGTTAGAGACGGCTGAGCCAGAGGACACAGAACTCAATCTCAATCCCTGCTTTGTAACAGGTGGACAACCAAATAACAGGATCATATTTGATTGCCCCTCTCAGAAATGTCAGGTCACCATTGCAAGGGCAGCTGGCTGAAATGAACGTGACCTTAAAATCACCACATTTAGCTGTGATTATTAAAGCTAGCAAGCAAGCAAGTTTAATTTATTATTGTTATTCACATTTGGGGATTTCTGCATTTTTGCTTTTAAATTGCTTCTCTGGAAAAAGACAAGTGGCTTCTCTCTGGCTATTTGACAGTCATATTTGCAACTAGCAACAACCTGAAGAATAAATAAGGTATTTGGTTTTGCTAATCAAGAGAATAACACACGCTTAAGCTATTGGAACTGCCATTTACAATTCCCCAGTTACATTTATAAAATTCCTAATCTCTGTAAAGATAATTTTGGAGAAAGATTAGGTAACAGCTGAGAATCCAGAAAGCTAACATTTAAACTGATGTTATTAGCTAAGCCAGACAATATTTCATGTGCTAGATAGAAGTCAGTTATCAAAATATTTTACATTAAAACATACAGGTTTTTGTCCAAAGAAAGCATGCTAATGGAAGTTATTTTCCTTTTGGAGTCCATCAGGACTGTAAGACTAGTAGATCTCAGCCTAATTGTTAGTCCTGACTTCAAAGAGAAAAGCAATCTTCCCTTTTTCAATGTCTATTCTATTCCTTAGCTTTAAGTGGGTTAACTGTTGGACTGATATAAACTGGAAATAAAGGCAGCTGCCAAAGGGATCTCAGTTGTCAAAGCAATCCACCACTTTGGTAAACTCTCACTCCTGGCAATTGGCCACTGCAGCCAGTTTTTAAAACTCAAAGCAGTTCATCTCTCGTGACAAGTGTTATTTTTAAACCTCAGTCCTCCACCTTTCGTATCCCCCAGAGGAAACAGGCCAGATCTTTAAGGCTAATAGCAGCCTCTGCAGCCTGTCCCATCTGTGTCATCTTGCTCCCCCCAGGCTGTGGAGGCAGCTGGCTAGGAAACAGCCAGGTACAGCTCTCTTGCATGGGCAGAAGGAAGGGGAAAGAGGCAGAAGATGCTACAGGCACATGCTAGAGGAAGGGAGGAGATAGCTACCTAGCTGTCCCCTCTGAATTAGATGCCTAAGCAACCAGTTGGAAGAACTAGGGTTTGCAATTGCTTTCCTTGTAGACTAAGACAGTGCCTAAACTAGCCAATATGTGTCTGAAAAGATTGTGGCTATACCCCATCCTTCTCAGGTACTTTGCTGTCTGAGTTCCTTGGCAAATACTGCAAAAAAACAAGGTGCTCAAATACCACTGCAAGAAGCAGATAGGGACTGACTGCATTTTAGAGCATGCACGTAACCATGACTTATTTTTGTTCTGAAAGCAACTTCTGTTCTTCACATATGGGTGGTTTTGAATGCAGCCCCAAAATAACAACCTCCAGTTGGTTGGGAGTGAGAGTACAGAAGAATGAGCAAAGCTGTAAACAACCAAATTCTACAGGGAAATAAGTAGCAGTTAGGAAGTCCTAATCAAAGGCTATTTCATATCTTTACAGGCATCATTAGACTCCTAAAGTAGGAAGCTTGACTTGGAAACTCCCCATCTCTGCGATTTCCTCTGGCAAGTAAGTCTTGGACGGAAGTTACATGGTGTCTCACCAACAACTCTCAGATGCTGGGAGAGCACTGTCCTCAAAATCCTCACTGATTTTGAGGACATCATCTCAAAAGCAGTTCCCACAGATTTGAAAGGTGCATAAACTGCTGTGGTTGCTGGGGAGAGTGCCCAGGGATCACTCCAAGGCTCGCACCAGACCATCATTGCTCTGGGCCAGAGGAAGAGACAGAAAAGGGGCCTTGGCAGAAGGTGGCTATGGCTACGCTGTGAAGTTACCCACTCCAGCTCTCCATCCTCTGGCCACACAGTACAGTGTGAGTTATATCTGTCTTGCTGAGAGCTGCCCACATGAAACTGGCTGCATCTCCACTGCAATGCAATGACCCTTTTTCAGGCATCCATGTGCACCAAAGACATGTATTACTCCTCTTGTGTTTACTCTTCCGCTACACCCCTGCACTTTGGAGCCTGAAATTACGAGGGCTGTGTCACAGCCCACCAGTGTCTTTTATAGCTCCATGCTAGGTTCAGATGTTGCATGCCTTGAAAAGTAGTATAAGAAGGGACATGTACGCATGCAGTGCCTGGGGGCACAATACTGGCAAGCTGTACAGGGCTGAAGAAACCAAGTCGGGCGCAGACTGCACCACCTTGCTGCCTGAAGGGCAGAGCTAAATGTTATGGACATTCAGCTTTTGCCTTAGTAGCAGCTGGTTTATCCATTCCAAGAGAGGACAGGAGTGAGCTGGTGTACGTGCGGTGTGGATGATCCCATGACCAGGACTCAAGATCCAGAATCACAAGAGCCCTGTCCTACAGCTGGTGTGTAGGACACACAGAGTTCACAGCCAAATCAACAGACTATTCCCCTGTTCAGGTCTTGGGGTGTCTTCAAATGCCTCTTAGTAACAAAAACTGGGTTTTATTTAACCCCGCCTCTGATGTTGTCTCCGGTGCTGTCAGAACAGGGCTTCGGTCTGCTCGAAGCACAGGATGGCTATTAGCACTTACAACAGTGCAGACTGGTTAAGTGAAGATCATTCTACCACCCAGGTGATAACTGCAACACAATGCTGCCCCAGCCCATGATTACCCCACTGTACTCTTCTCCTAAGTAAGCTGTATGCTAAAGCACCCTCTGCACAAAGCCAATGTGCTGCACACATAGGGAAATGTTGAGTCACATCATACAGAGTTTTCTGAACTACGCCAGCACTGAGCTGAGCTATTCCATTTGTCAGCCTCTGGTATTTATTTTCAACTGTCAAAAACCAAATCCAAGCCTGAAGGCTTCCAGGAAGATCCTGGACTCCGGATCCAAGCTTCCAACAGAAGGAGTAAAAGTCACAGGTATTTATATTAACGTGTGCAGTTTTGTGCGTGTGGACAACATTTTAAGGAAGACAGAATTATCAAATATACAGCAGATCTTTATCTCTAATGTTCAACTCTACACCCATGTTCACATTCAGGCTGGCTAAGATGTTTTGCAGCCATATGGAGGTGCCATATTTTAGTCCTGGAGTCAAAAATATGACATCAGTAAACTGCCATATTTCAGTAAAAAAAAAAAAGTCTTGAAAGAATAGTCTGGTCTACCAGTAAATAACACAGAGAGGGGAAATTACATCTAACAGGCTTTACCACGTAAAGAGAAGATGGAAACAGGAGGACTGCCAGATCCCCATGATCCTATTTAGGACCGGGCTTTTAGTGGCAGGTTGTAATCACTTTCAAATTATCCCTGAGCAAGTGTAAAGGCACCCTCTGGAACTGACTCCAGTCAGTGTCACCAATGGTTCCATGTATCCATATACCTTTTCCCACAACTTTTTTGTTTAAACCCTCTCTTTTGAAGAATAGGGAATTGTAGGTTTTGTGGATTGCCAGCTGTGCTGATGCACAGATCATTCATGAACCAGCCTCTGAGAGTGATGCCAGGCTGCCATGAAGGCTTAGGCTGTGGACATGGGTTATCCTGACAGAAACCACAGCAATCTTTCACCACTGAGCAGCTAATTACCCATAATGTGTTGGGACATTTTGCAGATACAGATGAGGGCAGAATTAGCTTCTATAAGTGAGCTGTGTTAGCTGGTCTGTAAGGCCTACATCCTGACTCTAACAATAGAAAGACAACCTCTTAATCTCTTTCAGTAAAGGTCTAGTATAAACTCTGAATTACAAGATTTAATATCTCTTCCAGGGTGGATTAACAGGCTCTGACTCTACCCTTTTCTTTTAACTCAGATGGGGATTTGCAGCTGTGTAAACGAAATGAGAATTGCATCTATATCTGTGCCAAGAAAATGTGCTAAATATACAAATAGGCTGAACTGAATATGATTTAATCTTCAAAGCAGACACATTTTGAAGAATTTGATTTCCTTTCCCTTCTATAAGTCAAGCTTTTGCTGTGAGCCTGTATCTATAGAAAGATATTGTTTGTGGGGACCCATTAGCCCTTTCTTTGGCTTAGGGAGTACCACGACCCACACCAGCTAAGGTAAGGAGCAGCCTCTGTCTCAAGGTCCAAATAAAGAGTGGGGAAAGCTCAGAGGAGCTTGCTGGGCAATTTTATCCCCTATCTCTCTAAATATGTACCCAGGACTAGCAGCAGAGTTATAAACCAGAGTGACTTGCTAAGGAAAGGTACTTATCAGTAGATATAATAATGTTCCCTCTTGCTGGTCATTATGGCAAAAAATATGGAAGAGGCACAAGCCTACACAGTGTTGATGAGGAGTTGCACACGCAGTGGTAAAGTTACATCTGCCTGCTACCAAGCATTTATCTGTAGCTTGCTAGCAAAATAGAAACCCACCTGGGCGGGATGAGAGGAGGAAAGCTCTTCAGCAGGTGGCAGAGTGCAAAGGGATGTTGCCATTTTGGAAATGGATCCATAATCAAAAGCTTTGCAAGACCTCATTCCTCCGATGAATCACAAAGAGAGCGACTTGGATTAGCTCTGTGATGAGAATGCCTGTTTCTCTGCACTATTTCTCTTCACTTTGAAGAAGCTGGAGAGGCCAAGGCTCGGTCAGCCATGCACTTGTGGCCTTTGCAGAGACACATCAGAGCGGGGCTTGGGGCTGTTCTGGTGATGTTGGAGGCTTTGATTAAAACTGTTTATTAAGGTGATGTTCCCTTAACCCTCAGTGTGCTGAGGGTTTCCTGTAAGCGTGCAGATAGATGCATACGTAGGTGCAGCATGGTGAGTAAGACTGAGAGGAGAGAAGCAGAGAACGATATATCCATACGTAGCAGTAACGCACTCTGGGGAGGTGGTACGAGTGGGCAGGAGAGGGTTGTCACCCTTTTACTAAAGCAAAAGGAGGACCCAGCCCACCGGGGACATATCATTTAGGGGAGTTTCTGTGTGTTTGCACAGGGACTGTTTCACATCAGGGGTATGATTTAACGAGAAGGATCTACCTCCCCTTGCAATAGGCTGGGGCACTCGCCAGATGAGCTGGGAAGACTGGGCTGCAAAGCCAGGGGAAGGCAGTCATTTACTATGGGCTGCCCAGAGCCTAGCATGAGCGGGAGGTCCATCTGGAGAAAGCAAATGTCGATCGCTTACATTAAAGGAAGAAAAAGAAGGCAGAAAAGAGGTGAAGGCTGCTTACTCTTGATAAAGCTTTAAGCTGCAAAATGTCACATTCTTCAAAACCTAATCAGCCAGTCATGCTCTAGGCTTTAACAGCTGTAACTTTAATTGGACCAAGAAAATTACTTGATCTGTAGCATGAAAATACAAAACACGGCAAAAAAACCTTAATTGAGTTTGCATAGAAGGAAGGTCTGCACTACATAGGTGTTAACTGTTTCCACTTCATTGACAACGTGGCCTCTCCAGAACCTCCCCAGATGACAGAGTCTACTCCAAATTCTGCCTCCAAAATGCCTGAGCTCCTAAGATGCAGCAACCACACCAAGTTGCCCCATAAAGAAAGGTGGTTTTAATTACTGCTATCAATCAGCCTGGGAGCAGCAGCAGCAGCAGCAGCAGCAGAACTACCAGCTCACCCAGATGATTAGCATTCTTGCTGCTGGAAGAGCATGAGTCCTGCCTCACCGAGGGAGGCAAATGTTGATTGACATCTTCCCACCCTCACTGCACTGCTGTCTCCTTCCTTGGGAGATGGCATTCTCCTCTTCGTCCACATCTGACAGCATCATACATCATCTCTCATCCTCCTGCAATATTCATCCAGTGACACCAACAAGAATAGCTCCAGACCTCGGGACAGGGAGGGATCTGCCCAGGGTCAGGTTTTAGAAGCAAAGAAATTTTTTCCAAGAGACAGTCAGACGGGCAGCTCCCAATTTAAAAGTTGTGCATTCCTTATTTATTTATCTGCACTGCCTCCCAACCACCTTCCTAATGGCAGACTAGACATGGATTTCTGCTTGCAAGAGTTCCCTGCACCACTGTGCCTGAAGGCTCAGATGTGCTGCAGCCTGTGCTGGGAGGGCTCTGGGACTCTTGTCACAGGGTTGTTCATGAAAGGCAGTGCTGTGCATGCTGGGTTATTTAGGGGTAAGAAAGGCTGGTGTTCATTGTGATGATGTCTTCTTGCAGAGATGGAAGTGGATCTGAGGTGGTAGCTTCTTGCCAGAAGGGGACTGCTCCCTACAGGGCACTTCCCAGGGTCTGAGCCAGCCGAGTTATACAAACAACAAAAAGCAACACAGCTTTCACCATTTCCTCTGGAGATTAGTCCAAAGCCAGCCATATCCCAGCATTCAGAGACTCTCATGGCATCAGACTAAATGTTCTGTTCCTTGGCTCATGCCAAACAGTTCTCTCTTTTCCTTGACGTCTACATCCTTGGGGTGTTTGTGGACTATAGTTATATCCTGTGTTAATCTCCCTGTGTAAGGCATCTCCCATGTGCAAAGGTCTTACCACTTACAGAAGGATAGTTATACAGCTGCTCTCTCTTTCAACCAAAGGGTAATTTTCATCAGGCAAATGAATTGTTAATGCAGTTGGGGATTTTTGACATAGTCCTGTATGTTTACAAAGGAGGTATTAAATCCTGCTTCTGTGCACACAGCAGGCACCAAATGTGTAGGGAGATCTTTCCTCTTGCGCCCTAACATCTTTTAAAGTGCGTATAGCATAAAAGCCTCTTTCTCCAGGCTCTCTTCAGGGTCATTCTCCCATGCATTTCCTTTTCCAAGTATTGCTGCCTGTTTTTCACAGGCACCCAGAACTCCACAGCACAGTAACAGGCAAAAAGCTTTTCATCTGCCTTTAATTTGGGCAGAAAACCCTATCTATATTTTAGGTAGCAGATGTTCTTGATTTAGTCACTTCACAAAGGAGCTTATCTACTGTCTTGTAGGAAAGGCTTCATGGGTATCTCATACATAAAGCTGCATAATTCCTTGATTTGCTGAGGTATCACAAAGATCATCATTGTATCAATATGAGCATATGAAGAAGCCAGAGAGGAGTGAAAGGCATTGTTCCAGGGTCCATGGGAGAGCACCATGGCCATCCCCTCTTGCAAAGAGGAGTAGCCCCAGCAGAACTTCGCATCCTCAGCTCTTGAACTATCAGGGATGTGATAGTTTGGGTTTAGTCCAAGTTCTAAATAAGGCAAAATAACAATGTCAAAAGCAGGTTTCTCCTTTTACAGATTTCTGTGGTGGATTTTGGCAGGCTGTGACTGAGAGCACAGGCCCTCTGAGAGAATAGGGTGATCAAAACTGGATTCCAGTCAAGGAGTCACAGGACACTCCACCATTCTCCAGGATCTTTCGGGTAAAGGACCACATTTGAGCTCATTATCCGAAAAGATGGCTGATCAGAATCACGTAAATAGCTAGCTTTCAAGCCTTTCAAGGCTGTGACAGAAACCAATGCAGACCGAATTGCTTGTGTTTGGTTTTCTGGCTGACATACATGGCCTGTGTAGCCAAGATCAATTTGCTGCCCGCTGTGTCTCTCAAGTGTCTCTTCAGCCACTGTTGCTTTGTGTTTCTCCCTCCCAGGGAGCATTTGTGCTTTTTGCTGTTTTCAACAGTTAGCATTTTACACAACTTGCTCTTACTGTCTTCTCTACATGTGCCTTCTCTCTTTAGGCTTCTATCAACCATGGTCAATGCTTTTGAAGCTGGACTGTTGTGCATATCTCAGGATTACTTGTACCCGCAGGCTGGGTTTCAGAAATTAAGTAAGTGCTTTGTTGGGGTCCTTTCTGAGAACTGGAGAAGAGCCAAGTGTGTCCACTATCCAACAATCCATCTCCCTGGAGTTTCATAATAATATCCATCTGTTCTTAAGTTTGCTTATGAGAAAGGATTGTGGGGTCACAGTGGTACCAATTAGCACATCTTGTTGAGACTGTGTTTAAAAATATTCGCTGCCCATCTGTGTGGAGAGAAAAATCCATTTCTGTTAACAAGGTTGTTTTCCTTCTGATGCTTGCTGTCTGCGGTGCCCGACTTGGTACAATGAGTGCTGGGAGAAGGGGTGAGCTTTACAGCAGGTGGACCAGTACCTAGCTTTGAATGTGACTGGCTAGAGTCAATGCTGGAGAATGAGAGGACAGTTTTGGGTGCAGGAAAGAGGCAGAAGAGCATGAAGAAGGGGAAGTATTTGTAATGGTCCCCTGCCCTCCAATCCCACCAGAGACAAAGCCTACAATGGTATGGTGCTACCCTTGGGGTGCACTAACAAGACTCTGTTAAATGCATGCTCACTTGTATCTTGCTGGCCAAAGAGGGACCACAAAGGGTGTTTTTGCAGAGCACAAGCACTGCACTGACCACAAACTGGGATCTGCATGTCTTACAGAGGTCCTTAAACGTCTCATGGCAAGAGAGAGCCATTCACCACAGACACTGACTCCAGCTCCATCATGCTTGGGTGCTGTATCCATGATAGCCTTTTACTCTCCCTGACAATGGCAGACAGCACAAAGCAGCACAGATGTGAAAGAATTTGGCTGTCCTCTTGTTTGGGGGTGACTTTGGTCATCAGGCCAAATGCAAGAAAATGGCTGGCATGGAGTGCTTGTAAATCCCTGTGTGAGCACAGAGATTGAGGGGGGGCAGCTGCTGCAGAGAAGAACAATGAACAGCTCTCCACAGTCCCTCTGCATTTCCCAGCAAGGAGACCCCTCCAAGAGCCACGCAGCCCATTCTTGAATTTATCCCCTGTCAACTTCCTTCTCAGATCTGGCTCTTTCCTCCTGCAGCAAAGTGCTGTGAAAGGCACTTACTATGTCTCCCACAACTCCCTCCAACACCAGCAATTTGGCTTCCTACTCATGTCTGTACACTGGGTTTAGGCTTGCTGCTGGCACCATGGTGAGGAGAAATGCAAAGCAGCCGCGGCTATAGAGACACTTGAGAGAAATAACAGCAGCAAATCATGCTAGGCTGTGCGGTCCGTGTATGCTGGCCAGAAAGCGACATGTAAGCTTGGCCTACGTTATTTGCTGGTCTCTTGTCACGACCTCAAAAGGCAATACCCCCTCTATATAACTCTGTTCTGCTGTGTCAGACTGTCTTTTGGACAGATTGCAGTGAGGAAGGTGGATGCTATCTGTGTGTAGTAGCAAGGTCTCACAGTTTGAATAAAGCTGAGGGATGTCTCCATCACAACATGCAGATGTAAGGTATATTCCAGGATTTCTCTGCCCTGCAGCTATTGGACAGTTAGGAAATACAAAAACTTTAGCTTAAGCAAGAGTTAAAAGGTGTGCTGTAACATATTTCTTGGCTATTTATGACTTTGTGTGATCTCAGTGGAGTCAGGACTGACATTCTGCAGCCTTACATTTGCTTAGCTTCCTTTGGCAATAACCAGAGGGGAGGTGTCAGTACCTGACATTTCATTCTTATGGCTACCCATAGTTTTCATCTTAGTGTCATCACCTGGGGTTGATTGAATAGGTAGCCTGAAGGGAGCTTACAGACCAAAGCCACTAAATGTGAGCACCTCTCAGTGAAGTCTGCCTTGCATGCAAGGGTTAGCTTGCCCAGGTGCTGCTGAAGAGACCATAACTTTTCCCAGCCAAACACTCTTGACGCCCTCTGATCATCAAGCTTAAAGAAGCTTGGCCAAGTTCACTGAGAAACACAGCAGAGCATGTTTGGCAGGCCAAGACACTAAGAGGTATCAAAACATTAATATCGGGGCAGCCAAGGCTTTTTGCTTATATGGTGGCTATGTAGGAAGTCCTAGCACCTCCAACTAGGTGCTAATGGGACACTGAAGGTGTTTGTAGCGATGTTTGAAGTCACCTCTTCTCAAATCATGAGACTGCAAGTTATGAGTATTTATTTTCTGGCTGAAAATTGGAATAACCTGCCTTAATTCCAAACCTTTGAATTTGTAGGGTTAACTCAAACGATGCTTACTGAATTTTCTCTGCTCACATGAAAACTTCGGTTTGTTGTCTTTGTGTTGCTTTCCCTGCTTCAAATACAAATAAAACTGTGGCTTTTCTCTCTCACATCACACAGCACATATCAAAATCCAGGAGGGCTTGAATTTCATCAGCTGTTAGGTGATTTACTGTAAAACCACAGGGATTTGCACTCATTATTGAGCAGCCATACGCTTGGCTCAGTGCAGCGCCCTTTTGTACCTCTGACCAAGCTGCCTCTCTGTCCACATAAAGCTCTCCCTGCTGGCAAGAGTTTACATTAACTCAGATAGAGCGAGGACATCAGATTTATTCTCTATTTGCCCTTTTCAGTATTTGCAAATAAAATTTGTCTAGCATGATAGATACAGTTGCTAGCGGTGTCTAAAAATCTCATAACTGAGGATGAAATGAGCCAAGATGAAAGCAGAACTCCAATCTATCAGCCCTGTGGACTGCTTGCATGCGAGAAGAACCTCTTGGACATTCATTCTGCAAACAAAATCCCCTGGTTTCCATTCACCTTTCCCCTTTGTTTATAGGTGGATGATAGAAGAGCTGTTTAGCTACTTACCTGCAAATGCTTTGTGCCTAAAGCCTTCATGCTCCCTATTGGCAATGAGAGCAAAAAGCTGTCATAGGCCCTCAACATCTTGTCCTTGGAGCTGCAGGATTGCGTTTCTGTGGTGCAGGACTGGAGCACAGGGTTTTGTAAGGCCCACCAAGGGCTACAGCATAAGTAATATTAGTATTAGTATTGCACCATGTACCTGAAGCACCCTTGGTTGGCTGCTGGTGCTGGGCAAAAGCAGTAGGCCAGTAACCTTTCCCAGGGCATTCTCTGATGGGTGATGGATGGGGTGAAGGGTGCTTTGGAGGCTCCTGCTCTTGCCCAAAAGCTTGTGAAGGCTCCGGAGGGAAGTACAAGGCAAGGGGGAGGCTTTGCAGGAAGCACAAAGCTCTGTCAGATTGCTGATTTCTGCTTAACTGCCAAGGATGTGAAGTATTGCTCAACGAGGCTTTGCATGTGCAAGAGGAGGGAAGTGCCCTTTCCCACCTTCCCAACCTGCTTGTGGTTGCATAAGCCTGAAAGAGCAGAGCCTGAGGTTGCTATGACAACTTTTGTCCCTTATTCCTTCCATCCATTTCCCTGTCTGAGTCTGAACTATGTCATAGGCCTGAAGGAGCAGGAGCCCACCCCAGAATGATCCACCAGCGGCAAAGGCTTTGCTCCATCAGTGGAACAGGCTGAAGGATTCGCTGTGTGTGTACCCATGGTGCCACTGACAAAGGACTGCACCAGAGCGACTGGTTTCCAGCACCCCTGCTTCATTATCCTGAGTGTTTTACCTTTGCTGATGAATTTGGTTTCAAGTCCTCACTGGCAGCGCTGAGCCTGTGCTGTCACTCATCAAAGGAATCGCAAGTGCGGTACGAATCTGTGTGCCTGTTTTCCCTTCTGTAGTATTAAAATAGTGTAAAGTGCCTTTCAAAGACACTGAGAAGGAGGAATTGCTATTTCCGGGTGCTTACATAAACCGTCTTCAAGACCAGAGTGGAAAAAATTGAACTCCTTATGTTCTTCCTCTAACCCCTCTCTTAAGAAGGGCACTATACAGAATTAGGTTGTATGGTAAAGGGATCACATCCTTAAGACAGAACAGAATGCAATGTGGCTTAGGTCTATACCACATGGAAGAGGCTGGCAGATGAAGCAGCTCCAAGTTTTTTGCATCCTATCCTAATTAGCAGCAGCAATTTCCAGCTCAAATTCTTATGGTTATCCCTTCCCTTTCTTTGTTTGACCTGCCACATAAATCCCAGTCCCTTTTCTATACACTCCAGCACTATCAAAAGTGTAAATCCTGATGGGTTAGTTTGCCAGTAATTAAATTCGTCCCTTTGTTCATCTCACAGATGCAGCTGCCCTCTACTTTGAAGCAAAGTACAGGTCAGAGCCAACGGGAGCCTTTAATAATCTGTAGTCTCATCCAGCATTAAAGACAGACAGTTTTCTTGGTAACTGGATTGTTGTAAGATTATTTGAAGAGGAACAATCTCCTCTGGACAGAGGGAGACTGGGAGCGTGCAGAGTGATGGAGAAGGTAATGGGTAAATTTATACTCCTGCACATGTCCTTTGAGCCTGCAGCCAGAACAAACATATAGGAAATGTCTTAGATCTGATTTCCTTTGACTTGGCAGCTTGCTTAGTCATTTACACCAGAATAAAAGCCACTCTGATAGGCTTTCATGGCAGAATGATAGCTTTGTACACTGCTAAAACTGGGGTGCCAGGCTATCATAGCCTGCAGCCTGAGCAGAGGAAGCAGGCTTGAAATCTTTTTTGAGAAGGCAGGCAGCAGCACTGCTGGCTCCATACAAACAAGAGCTGCTTGTAGGCCATTACCAAAAAATCTGAATTTTCTTGGTTCCAGTTCATCAGAAAGATTTGCAGGCAAAGGAACCAGACTGGTTCAGGAATATTCTCCAGTTTCACATTAACTAAAGGGACCCATTCAAAATTGGCCCCTGACAGCAAATATGTGCAAATACAGAAGCTTTAGTCAGAGCTCTGGGGTTTTTTAGATAGAAATTAGGATGCTAGTCATTTCTGCTGCAGAGAAAAATCTGACCCTTCAGCACCTTGGGAGCTTCTTCCCTCTTATATCTCTATGGAGAGACGGTAGCTGCCTCTTAAGAACAGGGCTAAAATGGTTTTGGTTTATGATTCCTTTGAAGGATGCAGATGCAGTTATTGACATGTCATTAACTATACTTCCCTGGAAGGTTTTGGTACTCTGCAGCGAGCATTTGTTATACACACATCTCTATGTTCTGTGTGCGTCACCTGTGGCCATACAGCCAATATCCAGGACTGGGGACAAGGAGGTGAGGACTCTATTTCCTGTCCTGCAGCCTGGAGGCTGTTATTTGCATGACCCTTTGCAGACAGATAGAATTCATTCTGCTCATACTCTGCACTGGCCAAAAGCTGTGTAATCTCTCAACAGGACCGATTAACTCACACTTAACAGCTCATTAGCAACGGCTGCTCAGTTTTCAGTTAGTTTGTAGTATAGGCAGCAGGAGCTCATGTCTGGGGACACTCACCCTGGGTCACCTGGGAGTAAAAACCTGTATGCACATTCACCTTTTCTATTTGTAAACTGCTAAAATATTTGTGCTCCTGCTCCAGAGGAAGGACTGAGCATAACTTCCTGGATATTTGCAGAATGTGCGGCGATATTAGCAAAAAAGTTATACTAACAGTACACAGTATTGCCATTATTATGATAATGGATTTCACTTTGGTTCTTGAGTACATGATTACAGTCCTCTGAGAGGGGGAAACAGAATAAGAACAAAAAAAATATAAAAGAACAATCTGTCATTCTTACATGTTCTTCTCTCTGGAATAGCTCCCATTCACTGTCTTCCTTTTATTATAAATAAAGGTGTATAATCTCTCAGATCAAAGAAATGAGGCATTTTTCAATGCCCAAAACTTTATTATTTTCTTAATGAAAGGAACAGTAAAGAAAGAACAAATGCTGTAATTGCTGAGGTTCTAGCATAGGACTGGTCCTTTACATAGAGGAAAGCAGAGAAACAATTAACCTGGTATGAGGACACAGTACCCTAACTTACACTGATCATCATCATGTTGCTGTTGTTTTTGTAAGTAATCACAGTGAAACCAAGTGCCAAATAAACCTGAGCAGGATCATGCAGATGTAGAGCCAGAGCCACCAAGAAGCATCCAAGAAGATGACTTAGTACTAGACAGCTTCGGTGCTCAGGCTCTGGCTCCAGGAAGGCAACCAAGGGAATCACCTGAGCATTGAGCTCCAGGTTGCGCAGTCCACCCGCATGGCTTCAGGGCCCAGCCTGTCACTTAGGCATGAAAAGACAATAGTGTTAGCAGAGTTGTGCTAGGACACATCTGTAAAGACCATCAGGTTTTACAGGTGAATTAGCCCCTGTTTTCTGGAGGCAGAGCTGTAAATGGAAGATGTTGGTAGAGTATGAATGAATGTGAGAAACCAGATCCTTAGAGAAGCAATATTTTTCACTTGACAGCTTGCAAGGTAAGGAGGGCTTCTGAATGGGAGTGTTTATATAGAACCAGATGATCCCACATTATCATGGTTTAAGCCCAACCACGTAGTCTCTCTCTCACTCCCCCCCCTAGTCCCCTCCAGCTCCCGGAGGGATGGAGAGGAGAATCAAAAAGAATGCAACTCCCACAGGTTGAGATAAGAACAGTTTAGTAACTAAAATATAACACAAATCACTACTGCTACCACCAGTAATAATAGTAATAAAGAAAATAACAAGGGAAGAGAATACAACAGCTCACCACCCCATCGACCAACACCCCAGCCCAACCCCCGGCAGTGCACTCTAGCCCTTCTGGGTAACTGCCACCAGTTCTACATCCTGGGCATGACGTGCTGTGGTATGGAATACCACCTTGGCCAGTCCGGGTCAGGTGTCCTGTCTC
>JANHGB010053699.1:56324-106702 GCA_026283785.1 Coracopsis vasa
ACCTCCTGGGCATGACGTGCTGTGGTATGGAATACCACCTTGGCCAGTCCGGGTCAGGTGTCCTGTCTCTGCTTCCTCCCAGCTCCCCCTCCTCCCCGGCAGAGCATGAGGCTCAGAAAGTCCTTGCTCAGACTAAACATTGCTAGGCCACAACTGAAAACATCATTGTTATCAGCGCTGTTCCCAGGCCGAAAGTTAAAAACACAGCACTGCACCAGCTACTAGGGAAGAGAAAAATGACTGCTACTGCTAAACCCGGGACACACATATAGTGGCCAGACCAAGACTTGTAATTGCCACTTCTTAATGGAGACCAAAATAGAACAGCTGGTCTCAGGCAGAATCATGTGTGCTGCAGAGGGTCCTGGCTTGTCAGTCTCTGTTTCATGCATTTTTCATGCATCTTGTCTTGTACCATTTGTTTTGTCTTTGTTTTGAGCTGTATCTAATGAGCTTTCACTGTGCTTTTTTGATCAGAGATTTTTCTGCGAAGACTTATAGAGCTCTCCTTCCCAGCTCTCTTCATCTTTTCCCAACTCCTCCTTGCCCTCTGCTCTCCTTAGTTGTTCATATTCCCATTGCAGGTAAAAATCTTCCAGAGACAATCATCGGCCCTGGTAAATCATCATCTGTCAAAACAGATGATAAAGGAGGACAATCAAGGGTGCATCTCAAGGAACCAAGTAACAGCAGTGGAAACACAGCTATAGAAATGGCCCCAAAGCGATCATTTCTCTCTCTGTCTTTTGGAGGCACTGGGATGGTGTCAGCCAGAGGAGAGCTTTGGGGGCCTTTTGAATGAACCCCTTCCTACCAGCATCATTCAGCAGAAGAGACGTGCGTTGGCTTCCTCCCAGGTATGCAGTTATCTGTCTGGACACAGAGCCTGGGAGCAGCTAGGGAATTGGGATGCTGAACAGAGACTGTGAGTCGTGATGTGTACCTACGCTCCTTCCTGAAAGGCTGACACAGCACTCCGCAGTCACTGTCAGGTGAGTGCGTGACTTGTCCTTCCACTCCAGCAGGATCATAACCTACACAGTTGGATGTGGTGGGGGTCACTTTTCCTTCATCAGGCCCTGGGAGACTATAAACCACTCGTATTCACTGAAGGTAAAGAAATTAATTATACACTTCAGGGATTTTTTTTCCTTTATGTTCTACCCTGAAGCTTTTTTGAATAATGGAGGTTTTTTTAAGCCTCAATTTTGCTGCTTAGTAATTTTTCAAAGATGAGGAAAGTTTTAAAGAATTCCAACAGTGGGATGAAAATGAAAGGGTGCATGTGTGTCTGCTGAGGAAATCTGGACATGCTGTGGCAGCGGCAAAAGGAAAGGAGTGGGACTGGAAATGCAGTCTTTTCTCCAAAATATTTCATTAAAATCTAATTAAAATAATTATTCACGGCAAATGCATCAAGTAAGAGTTGACTTGGATGCTTTTCACATCAAAGCAATGCTTTTCCATTTTGCAGGGATCTCAGTAAATATCACATTTTACATTCCATTTTGCACCCTGGGATGCTGAGAAATTACAGTCATACACAAACTCTGTGACAGGACCAAGTCAGACCACCACTTTCTCAAATGGATGCCTTCTCCAGCTGTATTCTCCCTACTGTTACTGTTCTCACTTGTATCTGATGATCATTACTTACTTTCCCAGTCACTGTAACACCCATGGAGAGCTCTTGACTGAGTTTGAATGCTGGGGAGTGTGCACAGGTAATGGAGGGGCAGTAATACTTATGGCTGCTCATCTACTTGCTGTTCAGAATATGACTGAAGTTTACTGACTCCTGAATACCAATTTTTCAGCATTGCTTGAAGGGAGGGCACAGAGCAGGAGAAATGAATGTGGGAGGGAGGGAGGGAAGGTGAGGGGGTGGAAAATGAGCCTGCTTTACTGAATAATGAGGGGAGTGAAAACGAATGCGGAAAGAGAGAGAAAAGCTGGTTTAAATATTTAATCTCTGTTGCATTTGCTTTTGAAAAGGAGACAAAAGCCTTGGAACATCTTTTGTCTTGAATTAATTCTGACCAGAGATGAAGGGCTTGTGATTGTCACTTCTTTCACTCGCTTTAAGGTGGAGAGAAACAAACTGGTCCAGATGCATCAGCCCATCACAGGTGTCTCTGCCTCCAGCTGCAGCCGGTACCTGGAGCTGCAGAAGGTATAAATTACTCATGACAGTGACATCTCTGCTCCATGAGCTGACATTGCCTTAGGTCCTGGTGTGGTCAGTGAGTGTGCAGCCTGGGAGCAGAGAGGAGGAAGCTCCTCTGAGGAGTCTGAGAAGCATTTCTGCCCCACCATAGAGCAAGTCACTTCACTTTAAGGTCTTCACCATTTGGAGCCAGGTGGTCAGCAGTATTTTCCCCTTGTCTCTCCCCGTTCCTTTGTACGTATTTCTACCCAGCCTCTCCCTGCAACATTTCTCTTCCCCTTCCCTTGACTTGCCCTCTCAAGCCCTCCCTCTCTGCTCACCCAAGGTCTAGGCAGTGCCAAAAGCACATCTGTCCTGTCCACCAGCCATAGCTGCACCACCTGCAGCCCCATGGATGAGTCAGCAGGACCTGCACGTCAAGTGCTTTGCACAAGTCCAGGTAGATGACATCTCAAATATGACAGGTAGAGGCTCAGCAACGTTAACCACTGATTTCCTCAGAGCCTATAGGTGCGTCTCATCAGGTCCTATTGACTTATGCACCTTCAGGTTCCATAGGTGGTCTCAAACCTGACATTCAGGTGCTCTTCTGCTGACCTGTAATTCCTCTCTAGGTTCTGGGTATCTCTTGCTAGCACTGACACCAAAGTGGTAGAAGTGGGATGGACTGAGGTTCCCCTCTCCTGGCAGCTTTAGCTTAAAGCCCTTTTCATCAGGGCTCTTGGTCATTTGCTTTCAGTGAATCCTGTATAAACTATGTTATTCAGTTGATTTAACTCATCTGCCACATGTTCTGTTTCTCTTGTCTCACACTGGACACTCAGGCTCAAAGACTGCACCACAAGCCATAACCAGTGTCACCCAGTGAGGCAGACATAGATCTTTGTAACTGTGGTGGTTCTCTGCAGCCACAGCTTTATCATCCTCAGAGACAGCATTAGCCAGATAAAAACCTCAATCAGGCTTTCTTTAGAGACTGGAGGAGTAGGAGGCAGAAATACCTCCAGAGAGTAATTCATTGTAAGCCTGGCTTTTAAATTGGTAAATATCTGTAAGCTCTAAGAAAGGCTGATGGTCTCTGACCAACCAGAGGAAACTGCTGAGACTCTGAACTTTTCCTCTTGTTTTGGCAGTGGCTTTGTCTCTCTGATCCACTTATTCCCTCAGTAACCCTAAAAGCAAAGAGGTGCTGTCATTTCTGCCTCTAAGATGGGGGCAAATATAAGATGACTTCTTCATAAGAGCCCCTCAGGATGTCTTTGAAAGGGTGCATTTGTTGAGCTCTGGACTTCTGAGCCCTATAGGAAGGCATGAAAGCATGGCTTTTCCTCTACTTCTGAACTGGGAGCACACCAGAACAAAGTGAAGAAAAAAAAACCCAATCCAACAAGCTACAGCAACATCTCTCGACCCTCTGAAGGCTCATAGATAGCAATTATCTTTAAAAGGCTTACTTCAAAAGTAATTTATTATTTTATTAGCTGATCACTAAGAGATCAAATAAAGCCAAGGTGCTTAGTCAAGTATGTTCCTATTTTATTTTGATATCATTTGAGGAACCCGATTTGCTACTTTAAATGCTGGAGAAGACAGCTGAGTAGGAGTTTGGGCTGGGCGAAGCCAGCTAGGCAAGAGTTTTGCATTTGGTTTACAAAAGAGCTTGAGTAGGCTGAGATTCCAGGCTGATGAGATGGTGTCCAGGATGACTACAATTCTCTTTTGGCAGAGAACTTGTACCCTCAACACTGAAGCTATAGTGATGAAAGAGGAGTTTATTCTCTATAGCTCTGCAGGACTTGACTTTGCTGTTTTTTGCAGCAACTGCCCCCATGGCAATCATACCAGGATGCTGCTCCGTTTAGATCTAAGCTACACAAGTAGTTGACCAGACACCAGAGATGGAAGCTTTTGGTCCAGGCTTGATCTGAATCAATGACTTATGAATGGAAAGCATTATATCTGACTTAAAAAAATCGAGCCATAAAAATACTCCTCTACATTTGCCAAAGTGAAAGGTTTCAGGAGCTGACAAAGGAATCCTGGTACTGTGGTTAGGTCATGATCCATTAGCAGTTCACTACTACTGCAGTGTTCCAGTGGTGCCGTGCCAAGACATGCCCTTCCTCCCCAAATCTAAAGCTGTCTGCTGGAGGTGTTGCTTCCAAATTCAATCAATGGTGCTTTGCCTTTGTGTTAGCCTGGGAGCCCCAAATCCACCTTCTGCTCAGGCCTGATCATAGCAGGAGCTGCTGCCTCTCGCAGATGGTTGCAGCAAGACTCATCCCATTGCCTGTGTTGTGGCCTTCAAAGTCTGTTAGCATAGAGAGATGTACAGATGTGTCAGACCATATGCTGATGGCTGGTGTGCATGGCACGAAGGACAGAAGCATTGTTCTGAGGGTGACAACAGAAACCTCCTTGTGCTCTGAGGAGAAGGAGAAGAAAAAGCAAAGCATCTCAGGAATTCCTCAAAAGCTGCAGGAGTTGTTGGATGAAACAGACAAGGTAGTTGGAGGAATCTTTATGACCAATGAAGAATAAAATTGCTCAAAGAAAAAGAGAGAGAATTGTGGGTAGACCTGAAACCATGTTTGGATTTGGGAGATTGTGCCTCCCTTCCATTTTCTTATTGTCAGTGTATCCTTAAAATCTTTCTTCCTTCCCCCCTCACCCCATCCCTCTCTGATTAGGAGTTTTAAAGTGGGAAATACTGAAATACTTCATCTTGAATCTTTCAAAATCTATCTTTCTGACATCTTTTAAAATAGACTTGTAGATCTAAACTATTATTTCAGGTCAAAAAGGAGAAAAAATAAGAGTCAATAAACAGTGAAATACACCACAAACATGATTTTTCACTTCACATTGAACAAACACCTTGAATTCACCCTAATTTTTCTTTGTTTCTATTCTTTTTTTCTGACTCTCAGTCCTCCACACTTTCTGTTTGACCTTTTTTTTAATATTTTTATTACCCATCCCTGCTTTTAATTTTTCATTTATTTAAATATTAATGAAAGAACAGCAGTTACACATTATTCTTATTTCTTAATCAAACCAACCAGCAATCCTAACATATTGTCTTCAAGGTTGAGGGATCAGGAGAAAGCATTCCATATGGCAAAAGAATTACAGGAATTATGGACAGAAAGCCCCTACTTGGGAAATGAGTCAGCCTGCTTCTGTCTAGCAGAAAAGATCGGCACAGAAGTATAGAGCTTTTAGAACAGCTTATGAGTTTACAGCTTGCAAAGTAAATGAAGTCTCTGTGTCTCTCGTCCATACACACTAACTCAGTTCCCACATATGTATACATACAGGTCTCTGGTGGAAAGCCGGGGAACGTGCAGTCTGCAATGCATATGAACTTTCTGTTTAGAGGAGAAAAGAAAAGATTTTTTTCAATAGGCACAAAATCCCACCCCCTCAGCACCCCTCCTTCCTCTCTGTCTGACACTGACTTCAAGGGAGGAGTTGAGCCAATTATCTGTGAGTCCTACAGAAGGAAAATCTGCAATTTGCCAGTAGTTGTGAGAGCGAGAGGGAGAAAGGCAGGGAGGGAAGAAGAAAGACTTAACTGGTGAATGTAAAGAAAAGCCCCTTCTGTCTTCAAAACAGAATATTTTAAAGCAAATTTCGGACCAGAAGAAAAGAAGCTCGGGAGAAGGTGTGCCAGGCAAGACCTGGGTAAGTGTAGGTTCAGCACAGACAGCTTCCATGCCCCCACTGATTTTTGCCCATAGGGTCTGAGGTGGCACAGAAGCAGAGTGGGCCAGCCAGATGCACCCACGACCCTGCTCAACTAGGTGACGCTCCAGAGATCCCCTCCCCACAGCACAGCCCACGAAGCACAACTTGCAAGAAAAGACAGTGGGAGTGGAAGAGATTCTGCCTCTCCTTCTCTTGAACTGAGGCTGTGAGAAGAGCTCATCTCACCAAAGGGAAAGCTACTACTGGTTCTGAGACCCTTCTTCAGCCCTTGTGAGTCACCTGATCCAGTACCTGCCATCCATGGGGGAAACTGCTCTGGAGCCCTGCGTTCCTTCCAAATCCTGCTAAGTTCCTGGGAAATACTGGTGAAGAACTGAGCCCAGAGCAAGCAACGTGGGATCCACAGAACAACAGCCTTTTACAGCAGCAGCCACCTCTGATTAAAATTATCAGCTTCACCAGACTGTACCAAGACCCAGGACTGCTCCTCCAAGGAGAGAGGTAAGAAAGCAGCATGGAGTTTGGGATAAAAGCAGGAAACAAACCCCACAGGAGTGATTCTGGTGTGTATTAAGATTACAGGGATGCCAGTAGTGATTAACAGCTGTTGGGTCTGTTATGTATGATTCAGTCTGTGTCTGCCTATGTCCTTTTTAGCTAGGTGCGCTGAATTACATTGGGATAGCAAACAGAGACACAAACAGTAGCTGAGGACCGAGGAGTGCAAGTGAGGTAGTTCAGAAGTCTGTGCAAGGGTAGGGTGTGGTGGGGAGCATACCCCTGATGGGAGGATTGAAAATGAAGGTGTAAAAGCTCTGGGTAGGTTGAATGAAGAATGTCTCCCTTAGATATCTCTACAGGTGCTCAGGATCAAATTTGTCAGCACCTCACTGGAATCAGACAAGCGCTCCTCAGAGCATACAAAAGCAGATTCACTGTCATTAAATCTGATGTCTGCCTATGAAACAAGCAGTGGTGGTTAGCAGGTAGAAGATGACATAGGGAGTCGAAAGAAATAGGATTTAATGTTGATTTTGGGCAGCTTTTTTCAGCTCTCTCTCGGTGTGTGAGCGTTTTCCTTTATTAAGTGGAGATAACACTCATTGTCTACATTTCTATGACATTTTGGAATCTCTGTGCTGTACCAATATACAATACTAATGCCAAGTTTCTAGCATCAAGCCAGTGCATAAAGCAGAAGGTACCACTGGGAATTAATCTATGCTTAAGCATTTAATAAACTGGAAGAAGTCGATTAAAGCCAGCTGGATGTTGTTTGTCTCCTCATTCTCTTCTGATTGATTTTGCTTTACTTAGTATATGAACATGTGGTCTCTCTCTGTTTCCTTTCTTCTGCCTTTAATCTTTTTCAATGTACACGTCCCTGTGCTCCCCCCACTCACCCCTGGGTGTGAAGGCTGAAGTTTCATTCCTTTTCTGAGGAGGAAAGAAGGCAGATTATATTGAACTGGAGAGAAACTGGAGTAGGGGGATAAAAAGAGAGCACAAACCACAAATAAAAGCTCCTGGTTCAGCAGCACGCTCTGAGTCAGATTTGCAGCAGAGGTGATGAGATGAGTAGCAACTCCATGAATCAAAGTGCTGAAAAGCATCTTTTGACTTTGTGTGAAATGAAACACAGTCAGGAAAGCACAACAGTCCCCTTGAATGAATGCCTTGAGAGATGGAACAAGGACAGCATAAAGTGACTATTTAATACCTTAAAGTCTGCATGTTCTTATACCCCTCCTTCGCTTTCATCATTGGGGCAAAGCATCCTGAAATGAGCACGTCTGCACATAGGATTTTGCCTTTGATGGGGATGGGAGGCAACGTGATTTAATGACCAGAGATGCAATGGTGAGGAAAGGTGGAATGGAGAAAGAATTTGAAATGCAGGGTCCCAAAGTCTGTTAACATTTCTCATTTGTTGCACCTTGGGTAGTCATTCAGCTTCCTCATGCCTTAATCTTCCATGTCTGCAGGTAGCTATGGTGCCAATTCCTTCTCCAAGCTGTTCAGTGTACTGTGACATTAACTGAGGTCCAAAGCAGTGGAATTAATACCAAAGAAGTGGAGGACAGAAGTGTCTTTCACGCTAAAGGTACAAAATTAACCCTCCAAACAGCCGCAGTGACACAGTCCACCTCCTTTGCTGTATGATGGGAGTTTCTCCAGTCACTAACAGCTCAGTGGTTACCTGCCCATCAGCAGCATAATTTGTAGGATTTTGGCTTGTAAAGCTGCTGGCCAGGATCATGTCCCTCAGCATGCGTGTTCCGTGCAGGACATATAAGGCCTTGGCTTAAAAAGCACAACTGTGCTCACTCACAGATGCTGCCACACCAAGTTATACAAACCTGATGTTTGACATGTGTGAACCAGCACAATCCACTTGCTACACTGCAGCTACACTGGTCCATCCCAGACTGAAAAGCTGACTTATTTCTAAATACTGATCCTGGGCTGTAGAGAAGTTTGTCGTTTTTCCCACAAAATCTATCTCCCTGGTTTCTCTGCCAGCTAAATAAAACCTGAGAGGGTGAAAGGAAGCATCCCAAAGCAGCTCTGTCGCTATTTGTCTGCCCATGAATAAATGACAGCATTGGACTGGCTACGTAGGAAAGGACAGAGATAGCATACATGGCAGTGCTATTTCAGAGATTGAATATAGTGTTTCTGTATTGTTGGAGATAGGTCCTGTTCTAAACAAAACACAGAGCCCAGTTCAAATACCAGGTGTGCTCCTTACTGTCATTCCAACCACAGCAATCCCAACAGTACCGTAACTCTGCACATTCGTGCCCAACCAAATTTACGTTCTGCCATTACTGTCTGGCTCTAACACCACACTGTCCTGCCCGCTGAATACAATTCAGAGTGTAAGCTACTCTGAAGAAAGCATTGCATTTTCTTCTGTGCTTTAGATAGGGCTGAATGTGCTGCTGGCAGCAAATTATAGCAATAATAATAATAAACAGTAGTGTTTTGCTGTTGCCTTGGGCTATAGCACAGCAATGATGATAGATCAGAATTCCACAGACTTCTTTATTTAGCAGTGACTGTATCTTTGCTGCTGCTTTGGCGCTTAGCACATGTTAAACAAAGTAAAAGATTCTAAGCTTTTGACTGAGGTAAGTGTCAGCTAGATAAAAGCTTGGGAGATAAAATTCACTCAAGGGAAAGATAGGAATCCAGATCTGGACCCAGATATGATTTGTCAGTGTACATAAAGTACTTGCATTGTAATATTAAATAAACAACACTTAAGTTAAACAAACAGCACAGTGGGAACTTGATTATTCTTTAATAAGATCCTAGTAACCAAAATAAACTCTGTCAGAAATGTGCCTTCTTTGCTCTACACGTAGCTTTCCCCACACACGGGTTGTATTTTTCCCTTCAGCCCACATTTGAACTGGTACATGAAAAATGGCAGAGCAGCACTCTTTTATTCCTAGCAAAGTTTTCTGCAGCTGAGTACTATGTCAAAATATGATGTCCAAAGTCTCAAGACTCATTTTATTTGTCAGGGGTTGGGAATCTTGTCTAGTAGCTATGTAAGATGGCTGTCCTTTATTTTTAATCCTTCTTGTACTTAGCACCCGCACAGACTGTGACACCCACAACAGCTGTGTATGCATAAAGACTGAAAATCCCATGAAATCTACGTTTTTGCAGTTCCATCCATTGCCAGATATCCTGCTGAAATGCTGGTAGCTTGTTATAGGGAGTTCCCACACTACCAGTCCAAACTGCATGATTAAAATCTGATTTCTAAAAGGTCACTGAAGGCAGAAATCCTTGAATTTATCATCGGCCAGTGCTATTTTTTGGCTCAAACTCCCTTTATCAGCAATGAAGGTTGTACAGGACCAGCTATTTAAAGTTATTGAGATGTTTAGCTTCCATTGATGTCGAGCATGATTCTTGTTTCTGTCTGACTTTTGGTTGATCTCAGAAAATGAGTATTAAGCGCAGCTCCTATTTAGGCAATCAAACAAAGCCATCAAGGCCCTGATGGCAGCTGCAGTGGATGCAGTATATTGGGAAATCTGACCTCTGTGTTTATGTATCTAAATGAGAATCAAGCTCTTCTGAAAAATCTGGTAAAGTCGAAGTGACGCAGATGGTGGGAAGGAACTTGGTATCTAAATTAAAGCACAGCTGATAAAATTAGCCCTTAATGCTTAAATGAAATAGCAAATACAGTTCAAAACCATGCTATTTTCAGTGTAAATGACTTCATTTTTATATGACTTTAAAAGAAAAGAAAAAATACACCACCAACAATGAATCTCACTCCCTGGAAATGAGACTGAAAAACTTAAGCATTTCCAGAGAAAAGATTTCTGTATGGACCATTGATCTACTAACTACTCTGCTCCAGAGCATTGTTTGACAAACTTGTGGTAAGGAGCTGCCCTATTTCATCCTCCGTTTAGTTTCTCGTCTTCCCTCCAACTCCACTATTTCTTCTTTCAGGACCAAGCAATGATGAAGACTATGTCCGGTGGAAATTGCACCCTGAATGTGCCAGCTAAGAACTCGTACCGCATGGTAGTGCTGGGAGCCTCCAGGGTGGGGAAAAGCTCCATTGTCTCACGCTTTCTCAATGGCCGATTTGAGGATCAGTACACTCCCACCATTGAGGATTTCCATCGCAAGGTCTACAACATCCGGGGAGACATGTATCAGCTGGATATCCTAGACACCTCTGGAAATCACCCTTTCCCTGCTATGAGAAGACTTTCCATCCTGACAGGTGAGAAGAAAGTGGGGAAGGTTTGCAGATGGGGAATGGTGGGTGAAAAATCATGAGGATAGACATTACCTTGAAAAAATGCAGCCTGGAGATTACTCTTTCCTGGGAGGTAGCTAAAAGGACTGCTTGATTTCGTTGCAAGATGCGTTTCTCTAGAGAGATATTTCCTGGCTGGGATATTCCAGGCACTATAAGGGAGTGCATTAGCCACAGAGGAGAAGTCCAGTGGGTGAAGATCTGAAACTGAGATTTCCACCAAGTTTATTTCCCTCCCACCTTCCCTTTCTGCTCCATATCTTTTTATTGTAGTAAAAAAACCCATAAATGGCTGAATAAAATCTTGTGGGCATAAAAAGCAGCAAGGAACAAAACAAGCATGTTGTTATAACAGTGAAAAACAAATGTAAAATGCACAGAGAAGGATCCTAACAAAAAAAAAAAAAATCTCAAAGTTGTTTTTTTTTCCTAAAATTTCCAGTCTGATTCCTTGATTTGCTATTCGAGTAAAAGGGTAGCTCTAGTTTTACCCTTTCTCTTTAATCTGTGGTTAATCGAATCCATTAAAGGAAAAACAGGGAAAATCATGGGCTCATTTTGTATGTTATTGTCAAGCAGTTCCTGTTGAGATGAGCTAAGATGTATTTTTTAATTGTGAAAGTGACAGTGGAGATATATTCAGTCACATGAAAAACAAACCCACTTTCTGGATTTGCTATCTACCCTTCTAGCTAGCCTGAGAAACATGATGTTCACATCTGACTAGGCTAGTGTCCGCATCCAGTGAGGTCCTAGGGCCAGTTTCTGCGATGCAGATGTGAGCTCTTGTCCATGAAAGCTCTCTTAGCATGTTCCACATGAATGTCATTCAAAGGGCAATGATTTACATTACTTTATATTTGCAAAAGGAATTGTAAGTCAGGAAATGTCAAAAAGGAAATGCCAGGGGATCTGTGTAATTAATATATTTCTTTTTTTACCATGGTCTGTTTCTCTGGAGCAAATGAAATGACAGCAGAGCATTGCACATGGAAAACCTGACTTAGGTGTTCAGGACTGACTAAGTGTAAATCTTCAGTTCAGGTGTTGCTTCGTGTATTGTACAATCAAAAGGGCAAGGCTGAGTGGCTATTAACTCTCCACTCATCCTGGTGTCAGAACAGGCTGTATTTTATGCAGAGATACAGATGAAAGGAAGAAAGAAAAGCAGCGCAGCAGAGCTGAGATAGAAACATGTTTACAAAAGAAATTAAAATGGGAAATAAACTGCAAGTCCAGCGTGAGGTAGGAACACATCAGATATGGATGAAGTAACGTCATCGCCGAAAGTCTTTTCCATAGTACTAGAGGAAGGTGTGAGGAGTTGAATTAGGAGAACTGGAATTAAAGTACAGTTGAATGACTAGATTCAAAAGGACTAAACAAAAAATATGAGGAGGGGATGGCAAAGAAACCTACTGCTTTTTTAAAATTAGCTCCTTTTATATGTGCTGCAAGCAACAAGCCTTTACAGTATCTTTTTGTAATTGCAGGGGATGTTTTCATCCTGGTATTCAGCCTGGACAACAGAGAATCCTTTGATGAGGTCAAGAGGCTCCAGAAACAGATCCTTGAGGTCAAATCCTGCCTGAAGAACAAGACCAAGGAATCAGCTGACCTCCCCATGGTGATCTGTGGCAACAAAAGTGACCACAGTGAAATCTTCCGCAAGGTACGTTCAGATGAAGGGGAGAACCTTGTCTCCAGCGATGAAAACTGTGCTTATTTCGAAGTTTCAGCCAAGAAGAACACCAATGTGGATGAGATGTTCTATGTCCTCTTCAGCATGGCCAAGCTACCTCATGAGATGAGCCCTTCCCTCCATAGGAAAATCTCCATCCAGTATGGTGACCCCTTCCAAACGAAACCCTTTCGCATGCGCCGAGTCAAGGACATGGACGCCTATGGTATGATCTCTCCCTTTGCTCGCCGGCCAAGCGTCAACAGTGACCTGAAGTATATCAAATCGAAAGTTCTCAGGGAAGGTCAGTCCAGGGAGAGGGAGAAATGCACAATCCAATGAAGGGGGCTTACACTTCTGTCTGAAGTCATCATCCACATGCAGTGCCTTAAAGAAAAATGATGGAAGCACAGAATGGGCTTACGGGGTTCAAGAGAACCCAACATGGAGAAAGGATAACTTCCTGTGGATTCAGCTGAGTCATGAATGTAAATAACATCATTCTTGTAAACGACTGGGAAAAATCACAGGCTGAAATACGAGTCCATTCCTCTGTCCGTAATGTAGTTCCTTGTCATTCCCTGTTTTGTTTAAAGAATAGACCTGAGAAGTACAGACATTTGAACTTCATCCTTAGAAAGAAAGTAGGTAAAAAATGCACAGAAGGCATTAACAGTTATCCAGCACGCAGCTCTTGCTAAGAGAGAGGAGGTTATAGGTATGTGTGTGTGTGCATATCCCTGTGTGCCTGTATGTATGTGTGCATGCATGTGTGGAGCACTCCTTTAAAAAAATGGGACTATCATTTCAAAGGGCAGCAGTCTTAACTGAAGTTTCCCAGATTGGGAGTGGACTCTATATACGGATGCACGACTAACTGATTTCTGAGAAGACCTGCATTAAGAAGATCTTGACTTTGTGTTTGCTGGGACAGTTATCATTTGATGTTGATATGAATGTTGTTTTGTATTACAGATTTTATTTGTTTGCTTTGTTGTTTTGGTTGTCTTGGGGTGGGTTCTTAGCAAAATCAGATGTCATGTGTATTTGACATCAAAACAGTGTCTACTTTCTAGCAGTGAAAGGTCATCTGTAAAACTCCATAATATGTGCATTGACTGAAAGTGAAATTGTTCTGCAAAAAGCCAATACATTTGACTGCTTTGCAAACCTGGTGTGATATTGTTTCTCAAAGCCACACTGACTTTGAATAATGTAGTATAAATGCCACCTTTTGCCTTGCTGGCAACCAGAGCAATGGCTCCATCCTCTGCTTGTATGACCTCAGACTGACCAGATTCATAGGTAGGCTTAGACCACTTCAGAGGCAGGATTAGATTTTCCTTCAAAATTAAGAACTGAACAGTTGTAGAGCTATCTATCTCCATCGTATTTCTTCCGTTAACATGCCTCTCGTAATTTTGTTCATGGTTTTGCGTGTTGTCTGATAAAAGTTGGCTTGATGGAAAACTTTGCACTGTAGAAGGCCTTCAGAAAATCTGTGCTGGCAGTCCAAACAGGGCTGATGTGGCTGGCCATGGCCAGATAAATCTGGGGCTGTCCATTCACTTCTTCTCTTTCTCAGCCCAGTCCAGGCTTCTTTGTCGTCAGCTCTCTCCCTGTTCTGCTTCTGGCTTTGTTGTTCGATGTGCTCCTGTCTGTCCTCAAAGCCCAATATATTCTCTCAGATGTGAGCTTTCCACTCTCACTGACTGGAATGAGACGTGTGCACACATAACTGTAGGCAAAGCATCGCCCCAAGACTGCACGCAACAGAAGAGTATATACATTACATATACCTCAGAACGACCTTCAGATATCTTGTCCCTCCCTCACCCTCAAATTCTGTTCTTGGCTGTATCTGCCTTGCTGTGTCCTGGGCAAAGCTGTGAGCTAGTTCATGCTATAAATTGACAGGAAACCAAGAATGATGGAATCAGCTCCACCCTTCGCTGGTACTATATATTGACTGGTAAAATACACTGTTCCAGTTGCCAAGGCAGCACCTTTCAGATCACACTCCCCTCCCTATCAATAAATATGTACATGGTTTATGATTAAACTTGGTTTATTTATTAGCTGTGTCCTGGTCATTTTTACTTTCTTCAGGAATAATGATCATGATCCTATTTTTCTGTTGTGCAGGTGCAACTAGGCAAGTGAGTTGTGGGTTGAGAGCCTTGATGAGACCTCCAGTAAGTTCTGGAAGATCCTTTTATGTCCTCCAGACACCAGGGGCTACACATTTGTCTGTTTGGAGCAGAACTCTGTCACTATCTATATATTTCTTTCTATGTATCTATGTATGTATATACATACATATGTATCTATCTATTCGCACATTAGTTTATATATACAAATATCCTCACAAGCAGAAGCAGACAGGTACTTTTCCCCATGCTCTGTCCTTCATGCACACAGCTGGTATGCTTATTCTTGATGTGATTTAATGTGGTCTCTGCAGAGACATCACTGTTGCTCTCAGCAGTCTCTTCATCTTACCATCTGCACCTCTCAACTTTGTGAGTCTTGGTCCCCCTAAGCATATGCCCACCTCCCTACAGATTCTCCACTCAAGTGCATGAATGCTGAATGTACCAGTGACCAAGCTCCGGGACTCACATGCCACATGGAGTCAGAAGTAGCCATTGGTTGGGTTAAGGGGCTCCAGGAATCTAAATCAGAAATCCTTGCACTGTAGACCATGTGCTGCCCCTACTGAGCCTATTGTCCACTCCTCCTGGCCTGCTGCATAAAGCTGAATTTTTAAAGAGCCTTCATAATCACCCAATCTCTGCCTTTGTCTTACAACACTGACCTTACAATTATTTTCTCTACTATCCTTCCATTTCCACAAGGACACCAGCTTTCCTCATCCTTCCATGTCCTCCCATTCCTGCCTTTTCCCCATGGATATGAAGCCACAGGGCATGGAAAACAGACATTGCAGTGACAAGGGTGAAAGAGTAAGGGAGGCTGAAGACCAAGAAGCAGGTGCTCACAGAGATATTCTGGATCCCAGGGGAAGGCCAGTGAGGCCCAGCTTCACAGTAGTCCCGCTTGGCCTTACAACACTCAGGGTGAGAAGCATCTGGGAAAGTAGCTGGGAATGAAGGTGAAGCAGCATTACAGTTACCCACAGAAAAAAACAGCAATAAGCAGGTAATCTTATTAAAGTAATCCTAGCCTTCTCTCTGCATTTTGTTACTAATGGTGATTGCTTTTGAGGTTAGGTTATCATGCCCCTAAGGATATTTATTTTTTGGCTTTCATTGTATCATTAAAGTCATTCTATTAATATTCATATATTATTTGGGCACTAGAAGTGCTTACAGCCCCTTAAACCAGACAGTATGTATATCAGTTGTTTATTCACAGCAGCCATTATGTTCTGTAAAAATGGCTGCGGCTGGAAAACAGCAAGGCTATGTGTCTGCACAAGGGGCATAAGATAAGGCAAGAAGAGGACAGCAGAATTGTTTCTTCCCTGCTAACTGCTGAATGTGTCTGACTGTAAGACGTAGGGAAGGGCTTTAAGGGCTTTCTACTACACGTGTGCAGAAACTGTGAGACCCTGAAAGGAGCGAAGAGTAGATCTACAGCCGGGCCTTGGAGGCAATGGAATGAGAAGCAACATTTTTTTTAATCAAACACCTTGTGATTCAGGGGACCTGCACAGAACTTACTCTAACCCAACAAGTCATGAAAATGCACAGGACTGGAGGAAGGCATACGTCTTGCAAAGATGCTGCGAGCAGGTGGACCCTTACTTGGCCTTACGTAGTATAATTAAGTTGCTTTATTCCAATAGCTACCTTGTCCTACATTGTAGTATATAAAACCTAACATTAGTGATACAAAGCCTCACTGATGTTTTTCATGTACCTACTTTCAGGACAAGAAGCAGGGACATACACCTGACTGAGGATCAATCACAGCCCTGGAACAAGCCAGGGCTGAGATTTATTTTGTACATTGCTCTACACAGCAAAAAAGTCCTTGTCCTGAAGAAATTACAAGCCAACACATCATAGGAGCTCCTATAAGTAATGACAAAAATCTAATTAAGCCACAGAGTCAGCACAAATCAGGAAGGAAATAGTGGTCATGGTGAATTAAGTCAAAACCAAATAGAGGGTGGGAAGGGCAGAGTGAAAGCCTGTTTTGACATCCAAAGGACTAAATTAGGCTTCTGTTCTGAAGGATTCCCAGGAGAACTGCTGCCACCAGGCCAGCCTGATGCTAGAGAGAGGCTCATGGTGCAGCCTCACAAAGAACACTATCTCCTTGAAGCACCAAGGTGCAATAGGTCTCCTTGTCTGGGAGGGCAAAGGGCTTATTATTACCACGAAGGCAAGCAGGAAATGGTGGGTTAATTTTTAAAAGGGCAGCAAAAGAGAAAAGAGCTACAGAAGAGGGCTCACAAAGATAGGATGGCAATACGAGGTTGGGTGGTAAAGAAGAGAAAAAATAAGCTAGACTATACGCTATAAAATACACCTTTCACTTTATTTCATCCTTCTCTACACATCTATAAATCTGAAGACATTTTATTTAGATTTGTCTTTCCTCAAATGTTAACTGCCATTTACCACTACGTAGGACCCACTCCCATCTCTCATCACACCTTTTGCTGCCTTAGATTTACCTGTCATATACCATATTGTAGGCTGCCTTGATAGCCCTGTCCCAGTGTCTTGGCTAGGGTAGAAGGTTGTAGTCAGAGGTGTTTTTGAGGTAAATGATGATTATTTGGTTTGATTTGAAATCACTATTACTCTTATGGAGTTTATTAGCATTATTGTTTCTGTGAAATTACACGATGGCAGGCTCAAAGGGTATCCTTGGAAAAATATATAAAACATGATATAATGTACATTTCCCCACTGGTTTCTATAGCAACAGCCTTTTCTCTGCAGTCAGAAAGAGCAGAGAATTTGAAGGGGGGAGATGAGTAGCAGTGGCTCTGCCCTAGATCTTTCACCTCTGAGTTCTTGGGAAGTTCTTCTCCCTTCCGTATCTGTTATGCAGAAAAACAAAGACCAGCCAGACCCACCTCACAGACCAATGAATATGTCTGGCAAAGCTGTAGGATGGATATGCTACCATAAATAAGCAAGTCATTTCCATGATGTGATTGTAAACTGGGGCATTGCTCCTGGCACAGTACCTGACGTGGGGAATATACATCATAAACTGCTATAAACCAAACTTCTGTACTCAGGTTTGGTTAGAGCTTGCAATGAATCTCACCCAACTCCTCTCTTCTCTGTGTCTTTATAGGCCACCATCTGGTACAGTCAGTGCCTGAGATTTCCCAGAGAAACATTTCCTTTTGCTCTCATGACAGCATCAGCCAAAGACCTTTCCTTGCCCCTACCATCACTGGCCATCCTTAGAATGCAGAACTGCCCTAAATCCCACACATCATGTTCCTAGAAAGTTATTGACAGCTTGGAAGGAGGCCAAGATCTAGCAAGAAAAGCATTTCATAAGCCTAGAAGAATTGACTTCAGTAAGCCTTAAGAAAACTCTGAAAGGGATAATTCTGTGCCGTGTAGGTAAACAAAGTCTGAGAGAGGCTGGCTGAAAACCCTAGATATGTTTGGAAGGTGGAGATGACAACTGTGACAGCACTTTATTTAGAGTTGGACAGTGGGATATCTCAGTGGGAACAAGATTATTAAGCAGGAAATCGTAGGCAGAAGAGCAGAGCAGACTTTGGGGCAGTGGAATCTATTGGGAAATTTTCTAAGAAATGTCATGAAAGTCCCATTAGGAAAAGACTTGGAAAAACATCGAAATCTACATAGCCAATAGTGGTAACTTGGTGCTGGCAGTGGGCGACCCCAACTGAACCAGTAGGTTATTCTGATCTTCACACTTGTTTCTGTGATGAAGCCTGATCCCAAGTCTGCTTCAAAGAAATTTCCTCAGACTGCCTGTCCTCATTACATGCTCTCGACACTCCAAGTGGAGGGTTGGTAGTTCACTGGTCCTTTACAGTCAGAACATGAACAATAGAGACAGGACTTCTTACGTCAGACCATGCTTTCCAGAGTACTTCCACAAAGATCCTGGGACTGTTTGCAGCAAGCAGCTCATTCAGTGAATTGTCTATGAACTGTTTCTTGTGCGTTTGTTTATTGTTCAGAAGTATTCAATGAATGATTTATGTAACGTGTCCTGTGCTTTGGATGGGATGGATAGTTAAGTTTAGCTCGGATTAAACATGAAGACAAGGAGGGATGAGGTCGCTGTATTTCAGAACATATTGTAGCAAAGTAAAAGAACATAAATGAAAAAAAAAAATCCAACTTGAATATGTGTCCTTACATCACTCTGACCCAGAGGGAAGCAAAATCGTCCTTTCCAGCCCACTCCTGCCCCCTGCTCTCCAGGCTCTTGCAGGAGGGATTTCAGATAGATGGACTGTATTTATGCAAGAGGGTCCTCTCACAAGCATTTGACTTTCAGCAGTTAGTATAGAACACCAACTCACACATCAGAGCTCTGAATATTTTAGATTGGTTTTAGCAATATGTCTTGAATCCATATTTTGGAAAATACGGAGGAAAGGAAAATAATCTCTACAGTTACGTTGAACGAAAGGGGACAAGCGGATAATTTCTGGCTCCAAGAAACAATTCCTTCACACACTGAGACATTTTCTGGAACACTGCACAAATGTATTAAACTGGGACTTGTGGTGTTTCTGTGTTATATGGACAACCAATGCAACACAAAAACAAGCTCACAGCAGCAAAACCAGATCTTGCATTTCAGACCCTACTAACATCAGGACTATGACAGATCCCACCTAGTTCCTCAATGTCTTTGCAAAGCTCGCATGAGCTTCAGAGTTAAAATAAGTTAAAGATGCTAAAATAACTGGGTGTTAGGTACCATGGGTTTCTGTTTTACTCTTCAGGTCAGAGATCTAACAGCCCCTAGGATCAGCCCCTCCAGTTTCCAAACTCTTTACACAAATCAGCATCTTGGTTTCCCATTCCTGACAAAGGGCCAATAGCACTCAGGGGAGAGCTGAGAGAGGATAAACACCTTCTAGATTGCGAGGCACTTGGGTACCGCAGTGATGGATAAACACGTTAAAAGGTGAAGAGGCAGACCGGAAACAAATATCACCTCAATCAGGAGCTCAGCTGCTGCAGTGCCAGCTACACAGGAGAGCAATTATTTTGCATAACCCCTGATTTCTGACTACCTACAGTCTTATTCTCCTCAGCACATGCTCATCTGGCAGGTCCCAGGAGCTGTAGGATTAAATTTACACACTGGCTACCCCTGCTCTTCAATCACTGCATACCTGTGGGCTAAATAGCACTGCACTGCAGAAAGGTTTTTGCTGAGGGACCCTTGAGTGGATGCACAACGTAACCTCCCCTTTCACCCTCTCTCTGCTGGAGAAATGAGTGTCTCAGGGAAACACAGCCTTGTTAAACACAACATGGGAGGTTAGAGGACAGCACAGGGAAGGATGACCACTGGCATTGCTTTTGGATGGTCCAGGGCAGAATGTCTTATCTTTTCTGTCACAAAACAGTTTGTTCCTTGCTGGGTGGCTCATTGCCAAGGTAATAAATAGAAGTTTCTAAAAAGAAATAAAATAAAAAGAAAAAATAAATACAGAGCAATGACTTTTTCTGCAAATTGACAGGAGACTTGCCTGAGGCTATGGAGAAGGGATGACAGCGATGAACAGCTCTCTCGTGGAGCCTTATTAGAGGGCAGACCGGAGCTCTTCTCAGATATTCTTTATGAGATGCTGCCATCTGGGAGAAATCCAGATTGGCAATTATTAGAGAGAACAATTCCAGCTGGCCACAACACTGCCAAAGCAAAAATTATCCCCTTACACAACAGCACTGACTCAGTCTGCTTACAACTTTTGTTGAGTTTGGGGCAGTCTTACAAGGTCTGCCATTAGTCATGGTGGTATTTATTTGTATTATGGAGCCCTGCCCACAAACCAGGACGCAATTATACCAGAAAATATACAAACAATAAATATACACACAACAAATAAAAAGTCCCAATGTACACAAAGGCCAGGGCATCTTAATCATTAACTACATCTGCCACATCCACCCTGTGCCTCACAGCACCTGTCTTATCTTATGATGGCTATCCATCTGTTTCGTACCAACATCCTATCTATAACCTAAAGTGAGAAGAAGCTGCTATTAATCCATTTTCCTGATTAACATCTGAGAGCTAATTATTTCCATAGAGACCTTGTAGCTACTACACTGTGGCAGCAGTAGCACCAAGACCTAATATAATTTAGTAGCGCTATTCTTTCCCCTGGACTTACTGAAACAGAGAAAGCAGATATAAGGGTTATGCACTGTTTCCAAATGCTCACGGGATGGGTAAATTCTGCACTGTTTCCTTGCAGTGGTTCCTAGCAGTTTTGCCTAGGAGAAGTCTCTTAGGTAGACAAACCATCTTTGTGCTGTGTTGGTGGTTTTGTGGTTGTGAAAGCCCCAAGGCAGCTGTGGCTCGTAGTAGTTCAGAACTAACTCCGAACTGTGTTCTGCGACAGGCAGCAGAGCTGCCTTACATATGGCTGTCATGAAACCTGAATTTGGGCAGGGTGAAGAAGTAAGGCAGCCATGCTCGCATAGCCAGGTCATGGCAAAGGCCTAGTGATTGTCCTTTAGTGACCAGCTGATGCCTCAAGAGATATCTGCTCATCTCCTGCCTGGCATGCCAGGACATCACATAGCTCTCAAGGGAAAGAAATGGGCCATATACTGCTAGGAGCAGGGTGTCTATTCATCTCTGAAATACAAATTGATGGAACAGAAGACATTTTTAACCACACATAGAATTTAACATTGAAAGCAGTGAAAAAACATGGAGAGAACTGAGATTCTCCTCTGTGGCCCCTCTGCACCTGCTGCAAGACCTGTTATGCACTCTTGATCTCCCAGAGAGGAGGAATACCTCCAGCACAGACTTTGGTAAAACAGTTCACAGCATCCTAAAACTTTGTTTCCTCCCTCCACAGATTGATTGTCAGAGATAGGCGGTGAAACCCTTCCAGATGATACAAAACCCAGCTGATGGAGAGCACCCCAGCAGCACAAGGACACTTCACTGTGCTAGACAGTGAGCAGATGCATAAGAAGTGAACACTCTTGGTGCAAGGGAGAGCTTAGAGACGTTTTCTATCCCTTCTTCTTGGGCCTTGACACATCTTCCCCAATGCATTTTCTCTTTTCAGACAAGAATTCAGCTAGAGGGAAATGTCTGAAAGCACTTCATTAATTAAGGGGCCTTGAGTTTTGCTGATTTTCGATGAGACTTCAGACTCTGAATTGACTTTTGAAAATAAGATGAGCTTAGGCTTACTTAAGCACTTTCTCAACTTTACCTAAATTGGTTGCATGAAGAGGGAGCATTTAAGGACTGAGGTTTATCAGGAGGAAATGCTGTTCTGAACCAAATTTGCACTGAAAGAGAAAACTGGAAAGCTAAGTGATTTTGCATAACCGGTGCTTGAGTAGTGAATGTTTTCTTAGTAAAACAAGAATTGTCTGAGAGTCCCTTCTGCTTTCCCACTCATTTACATTGAGAGAACTGAGAAAAGGAATGTATTCCAGAGTGAAATGTTGGGTTTGCATTTTCTTCTCAAGGTATCTTCATATTGGCCAGGAATTAAAGCAAAAGAGATGCTGGAGGCCCAAACATAATCTGTCATGTGTGCCCCACCTGGGTTTGGCTGGGTCTGTGTTCCCTACCTCTATCTTTTCCCTCACTGGCTAAAGGAAAATATGAAGCAAGAACACATAAAAGAGCCAGTTGTTTGGTTTGTTTTCTTTTTTTTGCCTAGAGGTATGCGGGGTGCTCTAAGACTTCAAGGCAGTAGGAAGAACAGCATTACCAAGCAAGTGGAAAAATTATCTCCAAATTAGCTCTACGCCTAGTATCAGCTACCATTCTTCTCCAGAAAGTTCTTGTCCTCTTGTTTCCCTCCTGTTTCTCAAAAAAAGTCCAGACAAGGAAAGATAGCACCTGCTACTTCTAAAATTCATGTGAAAGCTTCCTCTTTTTTCTGCTTTGCCAGAATTAAGAAGAAACCAAATGGCTCAGTTGAGCTGTGTCTATTCTGCCAGGTATTACCCATTTTTCATGTCAGTCCTTGTATTCTGACTGCCCTCACTACCTGCATGTTACCGAGTACTGCAGTGCCACGTTTGTGCCTGCTGGATGGCTTTTAATCCATGCGCAGATGCTGAAGCCTGTTACAGGAGTCCCCACAGATGCAGTTTCCAGTACCCTTCTGGCACTTCTAAGGAGATGGCTGAGGAGGGAAGGGCTTTTCATACACAATGACTCTTCTCTTGTGTCCCATCTCACAAAGCCATCAGATGTCATTTCATGCCATGGCAAAAAACAGAGACTGACAAACCACTGCCAGAACAGAGGGTATTCCGCTGGCCTATCCTTCATACAAACACTGCTGCCAGCCAAAGCATTAGGAACTGTACTGTAAAGAGAAAGCCTACATTACAGGAGTCTTTCCGAATTTCCATGCAACAGTCCTTATTCTATCTGTGTCCCATAACCGACATGACACACTGTCTTAGTCTGCACAGAAAGGGAACTTGGGTGAATACCCTAAAAAGGGACTTGTGGAATGCTCAAACAGATGCATGGTGTGCTCCAAAAAGTCTTTTGTGGGGCACAACCACAGACCAAAATTACTTCAGAAGTGAGAAGTCAAAAAGAGAGCAGTGTGGAAGCTTTGCAAGGCCAGTCACTGAATAAACTGTGCCACATTCAAACAGCTTGATCCTGGGGTATTTACAGAAAAGCACAGCCAAGCCCAGAGTTTGTGGTCAGTGGCCTTAGAGGGACCAGAGTATGTTGGCACCACCCTAACAAGCTGGCAGGGTAACTTTAAGGACACACCAGTCCTTAACACCATGCCAGGAAGGCAGCAACCTCACAAAGGCCTGACGCATGATTAACTGGTCCAACAGTTGTCTGCTGTGACAGGAAACGTCAATGTGGCCCATGTCTTGACAAGACTCCAGCTGAATACGGGCATTTAGCCAGAAACTACTCTGTGGTGGGATGCTCTGCCTGCCTGTTTGCTCAGAGGGTCAGAGAGGGAGCAGCTGAGTATATCAAGAAAGGTCAGGCCAAGAGGTGGCAAGAGTCAATCTTCAGGTTTCCCCAAAGCAACTAGGATCAATTTACTTTTTGGAGCCTGGAAGGGGCAGAAGAAGAGGATGTACAAAACAGTGTTCAGGAACGGGGAAAAATTAAGCAGACATAGTAGTCACTGCGTGAGGTTGTCCTGTGGACAGGAAATGTTTCCTTGGGATAGTTTTAAAAGTTTAATTTTCTGACTCTGCTCCAGAGGCCAGAGACAAGAAGCCTGACTATTTATAAAGATAAGTTTGACGCATTATGAAGGAGCTTGTGTGACATGATAGGCTGTTGCAGTCAGGAAATGGACACCCTGACCCAGGAGAGGCATTCCACCACTGCGCTCCTGAGCTCAAGCTCTGGCCGTCTGCAGGCTTCACTATTTCCGAAGGAGACAGGAAAAGAAAAGGAAAAAAAGGTGCCTTTAGTTTCAACTCAAACAGAAGTAATTCTGATTAAAACAGCAGACTTCAGGAAGCAAACTCAGATGAAACAAAAAAACATGTCTAAGGATATGAGTACATCAGGTGTTCCCTTTAACTAACTGGCCTGTAGCGCTGATCCTGGAGTCTGCGATTTGACATCAGGCCAGCAATAGCAGTTGAGCATCAATGGCCTGTGACCTGTTGGGTTGACATGAAAACACTAGCCCATACAAGGTATCACAAACGCCTATGCCTCCAAATTAGCTGTGAGAACATGTTGCCAGCGTGAGCTCATACTAGCATGTAATCTGATGCAAGCTCAAAAAACGTAAGGTGTTGATCTGGAGTGTTAACCAAAGACACTGGAAACTAATACCTCAGATACTTGCTCTTTTATTTCTGACCAGGAAACTCAAGAAGCTGAACAGTGGTTGAAGTGGCAACTTACCTGTTGGAAGTATATGTATCATCCTTGACTAGAAGTACTGATTTCTTCCCCCAGCATAAGGAGCACAGCTTCCCAGCTCCTGCCTCCTCACAAAAACAGCAAATGCATATTCAGCGAGGGGGACACTAAGAAACAGAAGCCACCAAGGAAGCTGGAAGGGTTTCCCACTAGGGCAATTACAGTCTCTGGTGTTCTCCTGGTAGAGATGGAGTGACACAAACCTCAACCTACAGAGAGGGAGATCCTGTATGGGAGATTCCCGCCTGCTACTGGTTTTTGCTCCCCTCCAGCAGGGCTCATGCTACCTTCATAGAATCATAGAGGGGTTTGGGTTGGAAGGGACCTTAAAGCTCATCCAGTTCCAACCCCCTGCCATGAGCAGGGACACCTTCCACTAGATCAGGTTGCTCCAAGCCCTGTCCAACCTGGCCTTGAACACTGACAGGGATGAGGCACCCAGAGTTTCTCTGGGCAACCTGTGCCAGTGTCCCACCACCCTCAGAGTTAAGAATTTTTTCTTAATGTCTAATCTAAATCAACCCCATCACCTCTCACCCCAACACAGGAGAAAAGGATTTGAGGTGGCAGTTGTGTTAGAAGGTTTACAAAATCAAATGCTCAAAGGTAAGAGGCATCTTGGCAATGACTATATTCAATCAATTAAATGGTGTCAGAGCATGTTCCTGGACTCCAGAACTGAATTGCACATTGCTAATTGTACATTCCCTGTCGCACTTTTGAACCAGACCAAGAAGGGATCCTCCCAGACAATCTCTTCAAGCAGTCTGTGATTTATCTCAGGCCAGGAACAATTCTTCATAAGGAGTCTGCAGGAAGCTGCCTACTTCTGGAGGGTAATGAGGTTTAATGAAGTCAATGCAGACCTTTGTATTCCAGTTAGTTTCATTGCCAGAGAAAGATCTTACATTTATTTTCTAGTACAACTGTAGCCTATAGTACCGCTCAAGGAGCACGGCAGAAAAGGTTACAGGGTTTGGAAATATCTCTGATGTAAAATGTCACCCTTCACATCTTTTCAATAAACAGAACAGTGGCTGCTTCCTTCAGCTCTATCTCAGTTTACAAAATGTCCCACTGGCAAACTTATGGAAATAAACTAGAACAGGCATGAAACTCACCCATTTGAAAGATACCGCAGAGGAACAGCAGTACATTTCTACATCCACGTCTCTGGAGTGGTAAAAATAAACCCCAAACACAGTAGGGAGGAGGGAAGGTAGGCTGCTCAGACAGAAAAGGAGGCATGAGGGCAGCTAACACAGGACAAGGCTACTGATTCTAACCATGCATCAAAGGTCTCATACCAATTCACATTACCCTGTGGAAGCTATGCAATAAGCCTAAATGCAGTTGCAAGTCAAGTTATAAACCTTCAGCTCCATTCACTTTTTGCATCAGAAGTAGCTGGAGCACAACAGCAGTAAATTAGTGCCAGCTCTCCTGCTGTGATAATTCAGGTATCTTTCCCTGCCCAGCAGGGCCTGACTTTTTGTGTCGATTACATATTGTGATTAACATGGAGGCATTTGGTCATCTAACAGGGGAAAAACCCCAAACACTAAAACCTTCACCAAATTGGGCTTTTGGGGGAAATCTTGCTTTGTTTATTCTTCTCCACTTAGTGAACTATTAATTTCAATGAAGAACTGCACCAGAGATGGGCAATGATACAAAGGGATTGATAGATCCAGTCTGCTTCACCCTCACATACCTACTCGGGTACACGTACATTGAGTGAGGCTTGCCAATCACCTCGGTACTCGATATTGTCCCTACCTCCCACACCACTGATTAGTGTCACTCACCGAATGAGCGGAGGGGGCACAGAGGCAAAGTCTATAGCAGTAAGAAACTTACTTCAAATCAAACCTGTGAAATACAATCTAAGATTCGTGCCATGTAGGTGGAGAAGTGGGGAAGAGAGGAAAACATCTTTCCCTAGATCCCTGGAAGGACTCATGGCTGCTTTTATTTCTTGTAAAAAAAAGAAATTATCTAGTTTCCTAGAGGAGAAGAAAGAAGGTAGGTTGATTTTAGGAGCACTGTGTGAAGTTTCGTCAAGGAAATTGTTCAGGGTTAGGGGGTGCAGGAATATAGTGGGAAATTATGCTACTTGTGGAGGGTCCCTGTTGAAGGCAGGTGATCAATATCCATCTGACAGAGATAGTTAGATTGTCTTTATAGGATTAGCTCCACATGGTGGGTGCCCAAGAGACTCTACAGTGTGATACAGAGGTAGAGAAGGAAGGGGGAGGGAGGTGGGAGGCTGGTTTTCATGTCTGCATGTTGACAGCTAACATCTTGGAAGCTCAATGCAGAAGAGCTTTGCTAAAGATTGTCTAGAAAGAGATGACATGCGGTAGCTAGAAAGGGTGCTGAGCTGCAAAGAGCTAAACTAGAATCTCTCCACAGCTCGAGTGTGCTGGGAATTGGAGCTATGGTCAACATCCTGTGAAGGGTTAATCTGGATGTTAGGGAGTTGGAAGATGGGCTGGAGGGTCTCAAATCTGGTTAAAGATAAGAACAGGAATTTATGCCTCAGACTGGGGTGTGACAGAAATATCTGTGTTGCTTAGTGGTTATTCAGAGCATTTGGAGTCAGGACTTTTGGAACAAAAGGAAGGAAAGTTCTGTCTGCAGTGGGACAGAGATTTAACTGTATGGTATCACCATACATACACACCAACTGTATCACCTTCTGCAAAACTAGACTGTTCATATTGCTGAGACAGACACTGAGACAGACACTAAGCTCAGTAACTTAGGAAGTCTTGCAAAAGAGTACAGGAGAACCCAAATACCCATCCCAAGAGATACCTGAAAGTCAAAAACCAGCAGGCATGCCTGGTGCTGAGCACCTACCGCTTCCAGTGATGGCAGTCAATCAGAGCAGAGAAAGGGGATGGGGAAGGCTTTTGATATGGCTGGACTCAGCTTTTAAAAGAGCCATATCACCTCATGAGCTTTGACATCTATGGGATGAGGAGCCTAGATTAATTTTGCTGTGGGAAGGGAAGATCCAGATCCACCTCGACTCACCTTTCCTGTAAGGCCTTTAAAAGCAACAGACACTGTGCTGTACCAGCCCTTTGCAGAACCTAGCACATGGGAATCCACCCCCTCCTTGGGGCTCCATCTGCAACCCACAAAGCCACCACTACCATTAAAAGGCTATTGTGTGGTGACATACAATTAGGGATTACAACACAGCTTGATTCTGTACCCTCTGCCATTGCTGTCAAAGCCTTACTAGGGCAGGAGTCCTTTTTAAGGCAGCGACGGGGTTCTCCACATGATGTTCACACTTCGGGGAACTGATCATTTTGCTGTCAAACAATAGTCATACAGCTGGATTCCACACACAAATTACTCCATCTAGAAAGAGATGTCCAATTAAGGCAAAATATGTTTCCAAAAATAATTTTGTTTCCTATCATTTATTTTTTGTTTGTTTATTATTGCTTATGTTTTTTTAAACTGACTTTTCATGTCAGTCAGTTTGGAATTGGTTTATTTTTAACTGAATTAGTAAACTCCTATATAGCCTGCTATTTGGTTTTGGGTTTTTTTAATGGCTGAACAGCTATCAGATTTTCCACTCCATCTTTTGCCCCACAGCCTTTCATGCCATGGTAATACAGTGGATCTAAATTTCTTTGTAAGGGAAGCTGCAGAGGTTCAGAAGGCTGAAAATTAGGCTCTGCTTGCTTAACTGCTCTTAAGGACGATAGAAGTGCAAAGCTTTAAGATGAGATTAGTGTCATGATCTAGTTTACACTCCTGAGAAAGCAAATCAAACAGTGCTGGCATCAAATAAATTACCTTAATGAGGACAGAAAGCTGAGAGTTCACAAAGCAGATCCTTCTTCCCTGTGCCCTGACATGTAATCAACCATTCCCTGGAGGTGGTGAAGACAACAGGATACATGGAGAGAGGAAGGGGAAGCTGCTTGGAGCAGGTGCATGATAGGCAGGTCTGGCTGCTTGGGGTGTTTGGGTGCCACATCTTCCGAGCTTTTCTATCTTCAGTGTCTCAGGATTACCATTCTCCAGCGAGTGCTGGGGTCGGATGGATGTGAGGGTCCCCGTCTTTCCCAGGCCTCCAGTGGGAACTGGAAAGCCTCCTGGATCAGTGCGCTTTGCAGGAGTGCTGGGCTGGAGTTGTACAGCTCTTTAGGCACCAGGTTTCACTGGGATTTCAACCCTGTTGTGTTGCTTTGTTCCTCATCCCCCAGTGCAGGTACAGGGTAATCACAAACAGACGAGAGGCCAGTAGATGGGAAGGAGGAGAAGGAAGATTCAATGCACCTTCATCACACTTAATATGGATTTGAGCACTCTGGCATGCGCCTGGGGCTTGCTGACTCTCACTGTGGATGCTCTCCCTTGGCTATCTGGGGGCCATCTTGTAATTACTGCGATAAGGGAAAAGCACACTGCCAGTAACCTCAGAAATATTTAGGAGTCTGCAAACCATTATCCTAAAGTCAACCAGCCTCCTAAAATCCTTGCTGGGCTTGTTTCACCAGAGCCGCTCTGCATGTGTTGGTGTGCGGGAGAGGAGCTCCAGCGGGCTTGTGTGGGCAGCAGAGGGATGCAGCACCACGGTTTCCCTGCCGGGTGCTCCCCGGAGAGTGTCTCTCATGTCTCTCACACACCTCCGCCACTGCTGGCAGCAGGGATCACACTGCAGCACTGCGCAGCCCCCTCCTCCCTCGCCCAGAGACTGTTGCATCGCTCCCCAGACTGTCGTTGGGAAAAGAAAATAAATAAGAAAAAAAACAAAACAGAGGCTTAAAAAAAAAGAGAGGAGGAGGACAGAACATAAAAAACCCACAGAAAAGAGCAGCGGCAGCTGGGCCTGGGGCACGAAGCCGCCATTGCTTCTTGCCAGGGCGGCTATTGCAGGGGGCGTGAGGCGCCAGGGCGCCATCTTGTGGCACCGATGCAGGCGCCTCGTCTTCCGTCCCCGGCCGGTGGCCGCCCCCTCGGTGCGAGGAAGGCGGGAAGGGCCGGGCCCCCGCGCCGTCCTCCTCTCAGGGTGTTAACAGTGCAAATGTCTGTGTTGGGGGGAAGCTGAAATTGTAGGGAAGGGCTTTTCATTCTTTTAGCGACAGCAAATAAAGGTGTCATGGCGCCATTGCAGCTGTGTTGGAAGCAGTTCCCATGCAAACATGGTTTGCCCCCCTCACCTGGGCTGTGTTTCTCCCCACAGAAAACATGCATGCAGCTCCCAGCAGCCCGGCTTTCCCAGTGGACAGGGGATGAATCCTCTGACAAAAAATGGTTCAAATTAGCAACTGTTGCGAGACCACTTTAACCACCGTGAAGCCCGATTTTGTGCTTCTAACTACAAACCCGAGTTATCGCTCCTTCGCTGCATATGCCAGGTAGGCAAATCCTCAATTGGGAAGTGAGATAGCGGTGAGGTCTAAGGGCAGCTTGTCTTGGCAGTGTTACAGGAAGGTTTCCATGGTCCAGCATGGAAATCCTTGTCTAGGCAAGACAGAAGGCAAAATAAAAGGTCTTGTGAGCAGCTGGCAGGCAGATACTGTCCTCTGTGCTCACCTCCAAGTGCTCAGCTGGGAGGAGGAGATGGTAAAAATGAGTTCTCAAGATTTATTCCATAGTCCTCCAGTGCCACAGCAGAGCTGAAAGAAAGGTCTGGTACCTTCATTTCTGAGTGATGTGGTTTTGACCTTTGTAGTCATTGGACTTGCTGCAGTGAATCAAGGCTGAGAGAGTAAGAGCACCTTCATGTGAAAGTTTCTCTCCCTAGAGAACGGTTTCGTGCTGTTCGGCTTAACTCATATGTGGCAATCCAAGCCAGATAAGTAGAGGGAAGTCCATTATGACAGTATCAACCAAAACATCATGTGTGTAACTCAGTACCCCTCACCCATTCATGTTTGCCCCGGTATCGTTGGTGAACCTTACAAGTGCAGTTATCTTTTATGGAGTTTTCTTTCTGGTTCTTTTCTAGGACGGTAACAATGTAGTTAAGTCCGATTTGGCAACAGAATTGCTTGTTTACTCTGAAATAAACATGAGAGAGATAAAGACTTATGGAAAATAAGATCTTGCATGCAGTTTTCTTTCATCTGATCTCCTTATGAGTTTGCTTCACATTCTTTGGGAAGGCAAATTTCTGGGTTTGAGGTCCTCCGAGAGGTCAGAGTTGTTCTACCCAAGTGTTGTAATATGGGCTGTCATATGGCATGGCATCAGGTGTGGTACTCTAGAGAAAATATCTGCCCTTCTGTTGCCTCTCCTTCCCCATCACAAATTCACATGAAAGCCTTTTCTTAAAATCTGAGACATTGAAGGGAACAGCAATATTTTTTGCAAAATTCCCCATAGAAGAAGCCTTTGAACTTTCTATTTCTGGTCTTTATGACATAAGTGCAAATGTGCCCTGGATAAGTCCTGGTAAGATCCTTTATAGGAACGCTGTATGCTGCATAGTGATACACAGACATACATATACCTTCTGTCAGAGCTAGGCATGCACCTCATGTATTGGAATATCACATCTCTGTTTCTTTTCCTATACCTTGAAATTATCACACCACATAGTCATGCAGGTGTTTTGAAAACATAAGGAGCTGTTCCATGTCTCCTCCTTTGTTTTCATACAGTGATCCCCAGATTAATGACAGTCACCAGAAGTGCTATAGTGGCCCTTCTGATCTTAAACTAGAATTATTTTTTCTTTTCCTTTAGAAAGTAGAAAAGATCTTCTGTAACATCTGAGGTCATTTTGGCTGTCCTTCAGTACAGCATGGTTAAATAATTTCCTTCCATAAACTTTGAGTTGAGCTCATAATTAAGCTAATGTTCAGTGTGTCATACCTTTCTTTTTTAATCTGTAACTGAATTCAGTTTTGTTGCAGTCTTCGTCTTCTTTCCCTGAATGCTCTGTAACCAAGACAAGTTGCCTCTTACTCTGACGCCTTGAATCACTCTGCTATCTTTTGTGTCATGGTGCCTATTCCTACAGATTCAGTGCGTTGTCTTTCACTACCACTCAGAGGAGTTGTGTGGAGAACAAGTAGATCCATTTGAGTGTATTTTGTGTCTGACTGGTGTTGTTTCTGTATAGTTTAAAGCTGTGTTGTGTGTATGAGGTCATGTAATGAGATAATGTCACATTACCTTCTGCCACAGGACGTAGCGTTTGGAAGCAAATGAGCCAAAGTCTGTCTTTTGTTGAAGTGAATGCCTTTTCTGGAGTGGGTTATGCCTAGAAGAGAAACAGTAGGAGTCAACAACTGCATTTCAGGCAGGCTGTGCTTCCACCCAGCTTTTCTTGAGGAACATTGAAAGTTACTCTACAAAACTGCATGTTATCTTCTGTAATGGTTGTGTCAATGCGAAGGTGAACCTCCAGCAGAAAATAGGCAGGTACCTTAGGGAATTATAGTTGTGCTCATCTTAGTTTTTCACATTCGTGTGGGGTGAAGCTGATTGCTTTCACCTTATTGGAAAATAGTCATGGTGCAGCCCTCACTGGCAAGAACAAGCCAGCTCAGCAAGGTTGTCTAGGTCTCTGTGTAGCAGGGACTGTTCATTTTGGTGTCCTGTGCTTTGTCCAAACACACTGTCAGCCCTCCACCAATTATAATAAAGGTAATACCTCAAACAGATCGAAAGCTCTTAATTGAGAAAGGACATTTTTTCTTTCATTTTCAGATAAATGATGTGTTGTGGAAGTCTTAAGAAAGATGCCGTATAAAGAAATTATGAAGCTTGTCCCAGTTCTCATTCCAGGGCCTAACCAGATGTCCAACATCTGCTTGATGTTGCTGTGTAAGCAGCTTTCTCACACCTGTGATATTGGGCGGTAGCAGTTATCTGAATGAGAAAAAGAGTCTGAACCAGGAGTCCCAGCTTAATAGCTGTCTTGGTTTGAAAAGAGCTTTAGGATTTACTGGGGGGGTGGGAGGAATAAGTACCTTGTACTTGGGCCAAACAATATCTCCTCCCGTAATGCAGGTGACAACATTCTAAAGCAACAAAGAGAAGAAAGAAGAACTAGGACTAGTCACTGCTAGTTAAAGCTCTTTTTGTTGTTTCCTCCTGCTCTTTTTCCTTGCTTCATTCCCCATTCCTCAGAGGACTCCTTCTTGAGACAGTTGTGCTGTGGAACCAGGTGTAACTCAAACTGCTACTTGACTAATGTTTGCTACATAATTGAGAATCTTTCTCTGCAGCCTGGGTGGGCAGATACCTTTCCCATTCCTGTCTCTGTCACAGGCCAAGTCCCAGTTATTCAGATGTATTTCAGGAAAAAAACAACCAACCAGCCAATGTCCTGACAACTGGTTTAGGCTGTGCTGGAGGTTTTCATTAGTGACTCCATAGAAATTATTTTATAACTCAGGAGTGGAGCAAAGCTTGGTATCATGTGGTCTCAGCCTTCCCTTCCGAGCCCTCCATAATGTTCACCATTTGTTTATGAACTGCATGGTCTCTTCTGCCACCAGCTAGCTGAACATGATACACACAATGGCTGCAAGGGAAAAAGTGTCCCTGCTTAGTCTATGTGGCTCTTTAATCTGGTTATATCATACTAACTGTAGGTCATGTTTCTTGAATTAGCCTCGCAAAGCTTAGTAAAACACATCAGAAGCCCTTTGACACTAGGAAAACCCAGATACAGAACCTACTTTTGGAGAAAAAGTGGCTGTTCTCTTCCCTGCAGCCCACATCTCTTCCAAACAAAAATACCCTGCTATTGCTGTGCGCAAACTGGGGACTTAAAATTTTTATTCTTAGCCACATTTATTTTTTCCTTCATGAGGTGGTTGTGCCTTCCAGGAACTTCTTCTGAGCAAGCATAAATTGCATTTGCTCTTATAACTTCCATGTCAGTGTGTGGCCTACAAGAACAAGGCTGCACCCATGATGCTACAGTACTTTTTAGTACTGTGTATGGTACTTAAATACTTTATTTCTTGTTTCCTGTTTGAGGGTGAGATCATTTCATTCATCCAGGCACTGATAAGATGAACAGAATGGAAAAGCAGAGTGACAAAGCAGTAGGGAAATGAGAAATAGAATCACAGACTGGTTTGGGTTGGAAGGGACCCTTAAAGACCTTCTAGTCCTACCCTCCTGCTATGGACAGGGTAGGGCTTCTACTAGACCAGGTTGCTCAAAGCCCCATCCAACCTGGCCTTGAACACTTCCAAGGGATGGGGCACCCAAAACTTCCCTGGGAAAGCTGTCTGTGTGTCTCACTGCCCTCATTGCAAAGATTTTCTTCCTTGTATCTAATCTAAATCTACCCTCCTTCAGTTTAAAAATGCTGCCCTTTGTCACTACAGACTCTGGGAAAAAGTCTTCCTCCACCTTTCTTAAAAGCCCCCTTTATATATTGAAAGGTTGCATTAAGGTCTCCTCAGAGCCTTCTCTTCTCTGGGCTGAACAGCCTTCTCTTCTCTACGCTGAACAATCTCAACTCTCATCTTCTCTTCATAAGAGAGGTGCTCCAGTCCTCTGATAATTTTTCTGGCCCTCCTGTGGACCCGTTCTGACAGATCTATGTCTTTGATGTACTGGGGACCTAGAGCTGGACACAGTCCTTCAGGTGGAGTCTCATGAATGCTGAGTAGAAGGGCAGTATCACCTTCTTCAACCTGCTGGACATGCTTCTTTTAATGCAGCCAGGATACAACTGGCTTTCTGGGCTGCAAGCCAGCTTTGCTGGCTCACATCCAATTTTTCATCCACCAGTATCCTTCTCTATAGTGCAGCTCTCAATCAATTCATCACTCAGCCTGTACTGACATTGGGGATTGCCCCAACTCAGGTACAGGATTTGGTTCTTGGCATTGCTGAACATCATGAGGTTCACATGGGCCCATTTCTCAAGTGTGTCAAAGTCCGTTCAGATGCCATCCCTTCCCACAAGAGTATCAGCTGCATCACTGAGCTTGGTGTCATCTGCAGACTTGCTGAGGATGCACCCAATCCCTCTATCTATGCCATTAACATTAAATGGCATTAATATTAAATAGCATCGGTTCCAGCATGGACCATTGTGCGACACCACTTGTTACATGGTCAGGACACACACAGGGGCATCACTCTGCCTTCGGAGTGCATACCTCATGTCATTTTTGCTCTTTTCTCCATGCCACATGAATTTAGCAGTACCATCTTTTGAGGATGTCTCCTCTCCTTGAATGCCCTTTAAGGGGGAGAAATGGAAGAGAGGGAATATGAAGCAGGGAATATAAATTACAGCATGACTTTGCTAGGAAACCTAGCCTCCCTCCAAGCCCCAAACCACCGAAGAAGGAGCCAAAGCCCATCTTGACGTGGCAGGAGTTCAGTAACTGTCCGTGTCTGGGATGGAGCCTGGCCCTTGAGCAGGAGCGCAACAAGTTCATTTTGACTTGCTTCTGCAGATATCTGTTTCTACTACATCTGCTGCAGGAAACTGCAGTTTAAGGCTTAGTACTTTAAATAGGTAGCAGCTATTGCCACAAAAGGCACTAATAAAGGGCCTCGTACTGCAGCTGATGAATTGATGCAGAGCTGGTTTCCAAGTTTCTACTGCATCATGAGCAGAATAAAAAGAGAGGTCCGAAGCCTGTGGCGAAAAATTTTGCTGTATGAATCCGGGTTTTTAGAAGGTCTCACACCCACTGAAATTAATGAGTGTTGAGAGGCTGTGTACCTTTGGGACTCTAGAACAAAACATTTAGTTCTATGTACTAACTATAGGCTTAGTGCTGTACATACATACACACAACTACCCACACACTCTCTCATCACAGACTTAATTGTAAGCTGAGCACTCCCACCAGGAGTGAAATTAAATGCTCAAAGAAAGGTCATTCCTTAAATTTATTTCTGAGATGCTCTGCCCTCAAGATACAAGTGATGTATGTTCTCTCTCTCTCCCCCTGCTTTTCCCCACCTTCCCACCCCCTATGTATTATCTCTTATCTCACCATCACCAGTACTTGAAAGGATGATGTACTCCGCAGCATTTTCTTGTTCTGTTTTGGTCTAACATTGAAAGTCTCCAATACACTTTTCTTCACAGATATAATTAACCCTTTTACTGAGGTGGATGTAGCGTTGTCCATTTCCAGCCTGACTGCAGAAGGAAAGAAAAGGCATTGCTTCCATTTCTATCTATTTTTTGCCACTATATGTTGCCAGAAGGATTGGAACTGAAGATTTCCCAGTTATGAGCCACTATGTGTATAAACACAAACATGATGAAGTTAGGAGAGGAAATGTTTCTTGACCATCATACATGAGATCTATAAATTCCTTCCAGTCAGTCACAGCTGCAAGCTATCCTCAAACCAGAGCGATGAGGAAAGAAAACCTGCTTTCTCCTGTTGCACTAGCTCTCTCCCACAGAGAATTGTGAGTGCAGGTAGGTCCAGATGTTACTGTCAATGAGGTGGGAGAGGAAATTCAACCATAGCTCACAGGGAAAAAAAAAACAACAAAACAAACTCTCCAAGCACCATATAGCAGGCTCTCACAAAGCCTGTTGTTCCCAAACAGATCCTTCATGCTTTGCAGTATATCCTTTAATGCTAGGCATTGAAGTATTTTCTCCCTCCTCTCTTCATTTTACTTTTCAAAGAGACTCCCCTTGGGGAGGAGTGGTCCCATCATGACAGTAACAACCTCGAAGTTGCATGAAAGTTTTAGACAGACCTGTTCTACTCCTGCTGGAGTAGAATATGAAGGCTGAGCTACTTGCCCAGGACTCCAGCACACTGCTAGAGAGTTTGGGTGTTCAAAAAGAATTCAGACAGCCATGTGCTGAGTGGGAAGGGTTTCCAAAGTACAGCCAGTGTGAAACCCAGCTCTGGGTTTTTTTCCCTTTTTTTTTTAAAGCCTACTCTTTTAGAGCCTAGACACCCCTGTCAAGCAGTGATTCATCCACCAAACCTGGTTTTGTGAAGGCAAGCCTTTTCCAAAACGGACTACAAGGCACAGCTCATTTTTAAAAGACCAGGGGAGTATAAGCTAAGTGATCTATGTGGTAACCGGCATGCACCTGAATCGTGTTAACTAACCATACTGTTGGATGGAAGCATCTGGAACTGCAGTTTTTGGAGGTCAGATGTAGGTAAAATATGTCTGGTTTCTGCCAGATTAGGCAGAGGAAAGTCACTTACGAGGATTATAAATGAATTTAGCCAGACCCACCCAAGCTGGTAGAAGATCAGGGCATAGCAGAGGCAGAATGTTAGAAATCAAGGAGGGGTTACAGATGGAAATGAAAGCATGTGAAGAATTACATAGGAGGATCTGAGGTTCATACACTTGGATTTAGGGACCTCCCTTTTGCTAGTAACATGTTTTAGATATTTACATCCTCTATTATCTCAGTCCAGGGCCTTTTTCTTTGGGAGTGAGAAGATTAGCAGTGCCCCAAGTGATACGATAGTTCATTAATATCTAAAGCACTTCATCCAAGTTCAGCCTAAAGGTCTTTACGCTGCTTTGCTTTGTATACAGCATCTGTAATCTATCTGGGTATTTACACCACACCACTGTTTCAACTGAATGTCTACATACAGGATGTCCTTTGACAACTGCTGAAACTCAACCACATCAAAGCAAGAACTGCTTACTAGCAGATGGCACAACTTCACATGTCTTCCTACACAAGAAGCTCAGCAACATCCGCTGCCATGCAGTCGGCAGCCTGGCCTAGTGGACAGCTGAATGACCAAAGCATGAAACAATGAATGTGCTGGTGCCTGGCTCTGCTTCAGTGTACCATCTGTAAAAGCACAGATAGGTCTCTAACTAAGGTCTAGAGTAAAAACAGTACAACAAATACCTCAGGCATATTGTAAGAAGGGTGTTGTTTCAGATGGTGTATTTTGTAGACTTGAGAGTTTTAAACTGGATGAAACCAAGTTCTTAATTACCATTAAACATCACAACAGAGCTTCTCCCAGATGACACGCACAGTCAACAAGTTTCTGATCTAAAACAGACAAGGAAGCTACAGCACAGCTGAACTAGAAAAAAACATAGTTGGAAATATGTTAAAGATTATTCTCTAATCATTCTTCTTGTTATGAGCTAGCAGTTTGTGACTGTTACAAAGAACTCCATTTTGGGACAGAGAATTTTGACTGGAAAGAAAAAGATTGATGACTTTATGCACTAAGGGATCATTTCAGCTGTAGAGGGAACATAACAAAAGACATAGGGACAGCAGCTTAAACGTGACATACTGAAATCCATTGGGGGGTTAGCTGGTTAGCAGTACGTGCCATTATCAATGCAAAAGCAAAATGTACAAAAAGTTTCTTTCTCATGATTTATGGGCCAGCTTTGTGAAAGCGTCACATCCACAGTGCTAGCACCATGAGAAAATTTCAAGTCCAGCTTGCTTCCCATACAAAAGCACACAGATTACCAGCTGGTGTTAGGAAACTCCCGCCATCGTGTTACAGCAGAGTGATTGTCAGAATGACGCTGTTGCTCTTCAGAAGGCACTTACAAAAGTAAATAGGCTCTGGGGGAAGGCAGTTGTGCCTCCATTTCCCACCTGTATTTCATTCTTCCTTACTGACCACACAGATCCATCTGCCCTCAGAGGGGGATAACTGCAAGCGTGGCACATGGCTTGCTCTGCCTGTTTTTCCTCCATCTCTGTACAGCTTGTCTGAGGACGTCTGGCAAAAACCCTTTGCTCAGCGCAGGCTTTCCGACTGACTCTGCAGGAACACAGAATGGCTGGTTTACGCAAAACTCTGTTGTTGGGGTTTTTTTTTCTCATTTCTCCCCAACCAACTTATAGTTAATCCATGACATAATACATCCCTCAAAGGGCACAAGACTATTCATCCAACTGAGAGGTGAGTGAAAAAACACAGACCCACTCTGACACCGTATCAGCTAACTCTTCAGATAACCCAAAAGCTCACCAAGAGCCAAAAGGAGCAGCCTGCTGTCATGCAAGCCCTGGACAGAGCAATCCCAGATCTTAGTGAGGGTATCAGCTCCAGGAATTTTCCACCCCTTTGGTGACAGCATTAATGCTGGAGTTTAGGTTGAAGAAGGAAACAGACATGTTGGGGCAGGACAGAACATAGAAAAACTTGAATGAATAAAAGCATTGTTACTTATACACACTGGGAAGCAACAGGAGATCCTCAGGTTAAGCATGTAGACATAGAGAATTAGTGTTAATAATCCAGAAGGTCTTCCACCCAAAGCTATTCTGTCACTGGAACATTTGAACCTGCTTTAAGGGCAATCTAAAATAAGATCAGACACTCAGCAGCTGCATTCATACCAAGCTTTCCTTGGAGAGGGAAAATGGGAAACGAGCATAATTTTCTTTAAGCTCTATTCCAGACATAAGGCTGCAACTAAGATATACATGCCAGTATTAGCTTTAAAGCGGCCTTCTTGGATACCAATAACAGCCTAGCTACAGCCCCATATACAGCCCTACAACTTGGGGAAATTCACAAATTTGTATGCAAAGGTATCTGTGTCATACTAATTTTTAATACCTGAGGTAGTTAACTGGAAAACTCTTTTGGGATCATGTCTACTGCTGGTTTGCAGGGTAGCCACACCACCAACAGCATCCTCTCAACAGCTCTGGGCAAATCCAGCAAGCCAGCCCCTAAGCGCCATGACATGTATCCAAGCCAGTGCCTTTAATGAAGTGAAACAGCCTCACATCCAAGCTATCCCCATTGACCTCATGACACTTGCATGTACGTGGGCATAACCCAAGCAACCATTTTCCCAGATCAGGGCCACTGAACTGCTGTTTATTTCAGCATGAGATGCTTTTCTTGGTATATTGAGGGAGGGACAGAGACTCCAATATCCACTCCATCCCAAATATACATTGCTTTGTCCATCCAACTACCAGCTACATTGGTATGCCCTGTGCCAGGCCTTCCCTTGCCTTGCCCAGCACAGCCCCAGACCTTCTGTCTGACATAGCTTACCATGGGTGGTCTCTACAGGGCTGCAGCGTAAGGTGGAGGCAGCCTGTTCTGTTTGTTTGTTTAGAGGGGATGAAAGCCAAATAGGGAAAGGACTTTGGTACAGTGCAGCCAAGTGACTCTAAAGTACTGCTTTAAAAAGCCACAAGGTCACCTTTACTGACATTTGGATCAGGATTTTATAGAAGTCACAGGACTGGGAGGTGGACTTGTTATGCCTATGATCACGGAGGAGGGAGGGATTTATGTGCTGGTCAAGAAGGCTGCATTGTTGTGACTCTTTCATGTTCATAAATACTCATTTATCAGCCTGTTGGATAAAAGAGGCTGATTGGGATTTCTGTTTTCACTTACTGTAGTTCCAGGTGGCTTCCTCAACACTGCCAGCACACCTTCATGAAATCTAACAGCCCCCTGCTTACCAGTACTCTCGAGGTGCCATGTCCTTGCACAGTCTGTCTTTTTAATTGATTAGACCTTAGCAAAACCTGGTTTCAGGGCCATACTTCATTTAAGCACAATGTGAGAACTAACACGTATCAGCCTCTTAAATGAAGAACCAGCACACAAGCACAGTGGAATCTGAAGGATTTGGACGGAGTGTCTTTGCTAATGATGTGTGTTGTAAAGCTGGTGCATGTGTATAGATATCCATGTGTGTGCGTGTGCTTAGTCATAGAAGCAGCACAGACTGATTGTTAAGCCCTATGCAAACCTTAACAAAACTTAACAGGTTGAAACCTTAACAAACCTTAACAAACATGCAGGGATGCAGCCTTTAACAAACCTGAGAGGACTGAGTCCAGGAAGAAGGACAAGCTCTGACACTATGTGCCTGATGAAAAAAATGTCACGGGTGAGCAAGTCTACTGCAAAGAAACACCTCTTTGTGGTGGCTCCACCACAGGTTTCTTTTTCTCAGTGGCATAACATACAGGACAGGTTTTGAGCAGGTGGTAGAAAACATAAGGATCATGACAAAAATAATCTTCATCTGAAAGCATGTGGTATAGGTGAGCATCTGAGTTTCCTGATTAAATTACAGTGTCACGTAGACAATACATTCTTTAGACAACTGTGCTTCAATACTCAGAAACGAGACCTATCTGTTCAGTGACTATGATGTGGACTGGAAACTTCCCTGCCCTTTCCTCATGTTAGCCCTGCAGGGAGATGCAAACATGAAAAATGTCACAAGCTTCATGATAATGTGCTAAATATTTAATATAATTACTCATTGGAGCCCCATCCCTTTCTCCCACTAAGGTGACCAAGAGACAGATCACAGGAGTATTAGTCAGGTCCCCAGCATTTGCTCCTTGATGCCACTTGCCACTGACAGGTACCAGAGTGAGGCAGGGTCAGCAGTCAGAAGTAAAGACAAGGCATCAGGCAGCACAGTCTGCAGTGCTTTTGCACTGTGGCTTGGGCTGACTTGCACAGCGCCTGGGAAGTGAGGGCCTGCTCCCGACGTCTGAGATCCTGATGAGCTGCCGGCATCTGACACTGAAGCCCAAGAGAGCATAAACAGGTCACTGGCTCGGTGCCATAGGGAGCTCTGCCATGCAATGGAAACGGACGCAGTGGAAGCAGAATACTATGTCAAGTGCAAAGCAACAAGGATGTTTTTCAACCTAAGGGCGGATGCAGGTGCATAACCCATTTGCTGCCAGAAACAGCATTAGTAGCATAAAAGAAATTGCAGGAGTTCATGGAAAGCATAGGACAGCCATGAGCCTGACCTGACTGTAGTTGTGTACGTACTGGAGCAACGAGGCTGGCAGCCGCACAATCCATGTCCCATTGTGTGACCAGGAACGTGTATGTGACACCAAATGGTGCTAACAGAGTGGGGCTGGGCACAAGCCCCTGGGACCCATCCTCCTTATGTAAAGCTATTCCTGGAAAGGAGGCAGGAAAACTCTTTGATATGATTTATCTCTACTAAGGGACTTTGTCCCATACATGAACAAGAAAAGCTACGTGTACTAATAGCACAGTGGAGAGGGTGACTCCAACAATAATGCTGAATCAATACATCCTGGAGCTGAAAAACCCTTTCCCCACCATCCCCTTTCCTCTAGGAAACTACCCCTATCCTACAAGGCTGTTTCTGGAAATTTAAACACTCACTGTGCAGGAATTACATATATTGCTACACTATGCCAGAACTGCAGCCAGAGGCATACTTGGTACCCAGAGTAGCAAAGGTACAGACACATGGATTTCACCACAACCATGCCAACCCACTGAGCCTGCTGGAGATAGCTCCACAGTTACTGGTATCTGAACTTGCTGGTTCATCTCAGTTCGCCCATCTTCACTGGGCCATAGGCACAACCAGAAAACCTGCACCAGGCCCCGCATCTGACCAGCACAGATTTAAGGATGGTCCTTAGTGCACTGACACAGTGGGGTAAGGCTGGCAGAGTAAAGGGTTAGTGCTCCCAATGGACCAACATTTATTCCAGGCACCTAATAACCAGTAGCTAGACAAAACATACATGCAAACCCTCTCTCCTCCACCACACTGCCCTATATAAAAATATCGGGACATGATTCCAGTCCCGCTCAGACTGACAGAGGCAGCTGCTATAGCAGAGATGTTAATCCTAAAGCAGAGCATGTTGTCACTGGCAGGAAATCTTATTGTGTTGGACAGGCAATCCTAGACCTTAATTAAATAGGTTGCCCTGCCCACAAAGGCAGGCAGACTAGACTGGAGTCAGATGAAGCAAGTTGCTTTTAGCCAGTGACCACCTGGCTGTAACTTCATCTAGGTGACAGCATATGCTTTTGTGACCCTCTCTGAAAGGTTGAAACCCCAAACAAGCTCCCAGAGGTAAAGTGAGGATTTGTAAAGAGCAAGAAATCAGAGATGCTCCCTTCTGGGAAGGAATTCATTCCTTCTCCTTTCAGAGTCTGAAATTTTGTGGCCTTTGCCCTGATCCAAGATAGAGCAGATCACGCTGGTTCAGAATTTAGGGGAGCTGGTGGCTCCACCTCTGTCACCACTGCACACAGTGTAGCAAGGAGTGCTTTGAACCAAACCCTGCTAGTAGCTACCAGTACTGAGCACCTCATTTTTCTTTCTTGTACTTGCTCTCGCGCTATCTCTATGAGATAAGGTGCATTACTTTCTCCCTACCAGAATAGAGCAGCCACGTCTACTCCGCACATTTCCCCTAGCCACAGCCCAGCTGCTTGCCTCTGTAGCATCCTGCTGCTGTGCCAAGATGCAACCCTGTCATGAATGCTCTCAACCCTGTGCAAATACACAGAAAGACAGCACACTGCTCATCCACCTTGCTTTCTACATGGAGACAACTTGAGTGCATATGCTAGAAGAGACTGCAGCAGCCTACTGCTGAGGCCCTGAGATGGATGATGTGGATGGACGAAGAGGAGAGAAGAAGAACCCCAGTGCTCACTGTGGGGTATACTTGCCCCTCCAACTATGTCCAGCCAGAGAAACTGCATGATTCACAAAGAGTCAGCTAGTCTGCTGTGAACCTGAGTGTCAGGTCAAGACTTTGCACTCAAACCCCTTTTCAGACTCCAGCCAATTCTGACTGACCCTTGGGCAGCCTTAGCACAACGTGGCCCTTAGCCTCTCCTACCCCAGTAAAATTAAGTTACTTGAACCTCATTCTGGTACCAAGATGGGGAGAGGGCAGCAGGCAAATGTAGGTGCCTTGGCACTATGTCTGTTCCTTAAGCTCCCCCACAGGACGTGGGTATACATCTGTAAACACACCTCAGCAAAAATGCAAAATGGTACAGAGGCTAAAGCTTGGATCTTAAGAGCATACGCTGCCATTGCAGCCTTCCTCCTGGGCTAATTGGCCCTGCTTTCCATTGCTTGGAGGAAGCAACGCACTGTGCTCTCCTGGGACCCAAGGCCACTTGTGCATGTTACCACCCTATAAATAAGCAAAGGGCCTTTACTTGCCACCTTCCCCCCCCCGCACACCAGTGGCCCTGGCCTTTTGTCAGCTTTGAGGCACCGAGTCCATGCTGCTGCTTTGCGTTGTGAAGTCCAGTAACCAGGTCATGACCCCATGACTGCCCCAGGTCCCCTGGCTAAAACAGATGCCAAGTGCCACTCAGGTCATGGACTGACACTGCAGCTGGATACGGATACAAGACACCTTTACGCTTTCTCCTTTCCCCTACTTCTCACCGGCGTGCCTGTAGAGCCAGGAGCAAACACACGACACTGGTGCAGGAATTTTTATTTTCTGAGAAACACATACTTGACTTCCCAGTGCAACAGAACTTGAGATGCGTAGCAGCAGCTACCAGAAACCTACAGATGGCAGGGAGTACTGCTCTTCCTAGTTTTGCTAACGTGAGTTTAACAACTAATACAAGTTTCCGAGCTAGCAGACACTGGAGAATGACTGGCTGAATTCACCCCCACAAAGCAAGGGAATACTGTGCTGGAAGCTCTCCACAGTAACCTGCTAACAGTCTCACCTGTGGGAGGAATGGGACGCTGTGCCCCTGCTTCCCATCCTGACATCCCTTTCGTACCATTTGCGTCATCCCTTCACTCTCTCATTCATCACACTTTTCAACGCTCCCCTTGTTAGTCCACATCCCTTTACCTCTGGCCATGCCATTCGTCTCTCAGATGGGACTGGGTTTTGGGGAGGGAGAAAGAAAAAGGGGGTAGGGTAGGCAGAAGCTCACAGATAATCCCTTACATTATTTCTCCTAAGGAAGCAGATTATTTCTCTTGTATACATGAAGCCAGGAAACAACGGTTTATGATGGATATCATTCTGAGTGCCTCTACACTGCCTGGAGTGACTTTTGGCCTCTCATCAAAGCTTTCCCACAGATCTTGGATGGCCAATTGTGAGATGTCCGAAACAGTGCTGGGGAAGCTACTCTAAGATGCATGGACACGTCTCCATCGTGGTGTTCCTCTGTGCGTATGTGTTAACCCTGGAAACCGAACTCCTTGTACTTGGCAGCCATATCATTCCGGAACAGCTCTAGGGCCTTCTTCATTGCAGCCTGGGAATCAGCCCCAAAGTCTGCAGCATGTTTTTCGGCAAGGACCTTGATAATGACTTCAGAAATGAACTGTGAGGAAGGAAAGAGAGAGAAAAGCTGAAGGGACACTCAGGGTTTATTTTCAGAAAAGCCAGACTAAGAAATAGGTTGCTGAGCCTGGAAATATCTCCAAGCTAATTCAGTAGCCCTTCCCACAGCCTCTGGAGAGACAGTGAGGTCTAGCATGCAAGGAGCTTGGCTGGGCAGAAGAGCTGAGCTCTATTCCTAGCTCTGACACTGATCTGCTTCATGACCTTGAGTAGATCATGGACCTTCCCACTCTTTGTGTGCCTAATCCATTAAGGCTGAAAATTCATGCTGTGTGTTTGTACACTTACTGTTGTGGGTCTTGGTCTCCAATAGATCCCCCAGGGCTTACCCTAAAACTGTATGTCCCTGGTATCCAGTCACTGACAGCTCTTATGTAATGTAGTTTCCCAGGCATGCAGAGGCTGCATAGGCTGATTTATTGTTGTCAAGGGTTGGTCAGACTGCGTGTGGTGTTTGGAATGGGAAATCTAAACTTGGATAGTCACATACTATTCACATACCATGAGCCCTTTCCATTCCTCCTCTTGCCTGTACACAGAGACATTGGACTTGAGGGAGAGCTCACTGAAGTCCAATTAGCCATCAGTAAATAAAGGGCAACTCTCACGTTGCACACGTTCACTACACATCAGGCAAGAAGGCTCCCTGCTCTTTTCCATACCTCCAAGTATTTGACAGGGATTTTGTGCTTGGTCGCATGGGTTTGAGCCAGGGGCTTCAACTCTGCCTCATGGTTACCCTTCTGCTTCAGGATTTTGCCCAGTTGGGTAAGGACAGTAGCTCCATGTTTCTTCAGATCTTCAGAGCCCTTCATCTGATCAGGGGTCTTCAGGCCTTTGAACTTCTCAAAGCGGTCCAAGGTCTCAGGGTGGTCCTTGAAGAGTCTGTGAACAAAAGTAGAGGGACTTGTGAGACTTGAGAGAGCTTTGTCTGTATCTTCCAGGCCATAACTGAGGTCCAGCTGCTCCAGGCATTCCAGACAAAGGTGTGATAACCCTCTTTTTTCCCTCTTACCCAGTCCCTGTTAGTAGAGGTTACTTTAACCTGGGAACTCTGACACTTTACATCCTTTCCAAATTACCACCATTCACAATCACTCCTTTTAGCAGGTATATAAGCCAGGGAAACATCTGACCCTACTCAGAATTTGGTTTACGTGTTTTTCATCCTTCTTCTGGTAGGTTGTTCCACAACCTGATGACAGTCTATGTGGAGAAATTTCTATGTATTTCTATGTACAGGCTGCTTTTTATCATTTGCTAATGATGTCTCAGGGAGCAGAAGCTCTTGACGTACCTCCCTTTGAGTATTGTTTCTGCTTTAATCCCATCCTCTTACATGTCCTAAGCATGATCACTGCTTTCTTTTTCCATTTCCTCTGGCTGTGACAGACACTGCCCTGAACATGTCCAGCTAGAGTGACAGAGCATATTTTTTATATATATAGCTCTGCTAACTCTTTGGCACCAGTCCCCTGGGTTATATCAGCTGTATTAAGATAGAGAGAATAGCCAAGGTTGGTTGTGGTACTGAGAGGTGAGTTCCTGCATTCCTATGAAGGAGAAACAAAACCATCTGTCTTTGTTGACTTACTATTGCTGAGGAGCCAACCTGTAGACCCCTGTCTCTCACCAGGACACTCTTACCCAGCCCATCTCTGCAGGAAAAGAGACTTCTAGAGGCTTCTTGTACACACACACAAAAAAAGGGAGCAGTCCCCAACCTCATATCCCTCACATCTGGAGCTCAGGTGTTCTTGAACATCAGCTGAATGGGACAGCTTACTGTGTTCCCACCCTATGACTGAAGACACAGAGACATTTGGTTCCTTTCCCTCTTTCCCAGCCCCCAGCTCAGCCCAGCTACCAGCAGTGTAGTTTGTCCATCGGGAACCACAGCACCTCAGAAAGTCCTTGGGAGTAAATGGGTAACAAGACCGTACAACCTTCCAGCATGTTGGTGCCATGCCATGCAGTCCTGTACATAGGCACTCTGATCCAAAAATGGAAATGAAATCAAGAAGGTGGAAGAGTGGCTGAAAGACAGACTAAAGTTGTTCCTGGTGCTTCCTCCCTGTTGCATTTCCTAGGAGACAGGATGCAGACACCACTGGCAACTAAAGTAGTAGGAAATTTCACTCCTCCCTGCCAGGGTTGAGGTGAAAAGGGGATACTGCCTGTCCTGATTATTAGGAGCAGTCTAATAATTTGGTGTTAGGAGACATTAGCTCCCTTGCACAAGTTTATGTTCAGGTATTACACCCCCTGATGGGCATAATACAACCAGTTGAAGCACCAAAAAAAGCAGTATCTGTCTTTATAGCCAGGGCCCTACAGCTCACATCTGTGAAGTGGCTTGCCAAAGTTACCTGCAGCTGTGTCTGGAGCTCCAGCCCAGGACCTCAGCCATGAAACCACCTTCCCTCTCATGGTACAGTGATTGCACGCTTGCTCTGCCCTTGAGAGGATGCTGGGACTTGTGTCCCAACTAGAACTGGACATTCTTTTTAAGTAAGTTGCCATGAGGCCAGACTCTCCACTGTATGATGTGAGTATAGGTAAAACTATACTAACAAATATCTCAAGCACATGGAAAACAGAGTGTTCTGCAGCAAAATGATTCTGTAGAAGAGTCCAGTCTTTGGACCAAAGACCAGTCTTTGCTGGTGTTTCATTTCAAAGGATTTCTGTACTCTACCAGGTGCTGAGCACACCACCATCAGCCTTTTCTTTTCTCCTGTATCTTTCCATAACACAAGTTGTGTCCCACCCAGAGAGATAAAAAAGCCTTGCACTTTGGAATGGGATGCAGTTACTTCTAAAAATCTCCCTCCACCGTGTCTGGCTATGCCTGAATTGTGTCTGACAAAGATTATGTACTCCCAATACACTTGAAAATTCTTCCGAGGAATATTCTTTTGTTTCCTCTGGAAAACGTCTAATTGAATTGGCATTTTCTAAACGTATTCCCAGAATGTGATGTCTACCTAAGAAGCCTTTAACAGTTCACATGCAGACACATTTCTAAACTAAGAGCTGCTGGGCTTCCCCTGCCTTTCTCTTCCTTCAGAAACCCCTTGAAGGAACAAGATCTGGGTTGGTTTGGCTGGGGAGCACAAAGTCACAGGGAAAGGGGGGGTCATCTATTTATTTAATGCCATGCTCTTTCCTGCAATACCTGTAAAAAAAATATGACCTTTTCAGCTAGAAACTGCTTTTCCGATCTTGTGGCACCTCCAGAGCCAAAGTAGCCACCTCACAGAGATGAACTGGTGGCGAGGGCTCAGGTTCCTGCTACCCCTGCAGCATGCCTGCTCTGGACCTCATGAGCCATCACACTGCCGCCCGACTGCCCCATCTCTCCCTTCCCTTCAAGCTAAACTGGGCCATGATAAAGGAGGTAAATACAACAGCCCACTGCTCTGGCTCATCTTTGAAAAAGCTTTTCAAAGCTTTTCAGTGGATTTACCTGGTGGTGTGGACTCCTTCAGTTGTGCTTAGCCTGGGAAACCTCTCAAACGGGTGCTATATCTTCACTGCTCTCCTCAGCACCTGTACCCTTCCAGCACATCATACTGCACACAGGCTGAGGGAGAGACCTGGAGAGAGTATCCTTGAAGTGTCCATTCCTGCTGGTCTTTAAGGACAGGCTCCAGTGCCACCCAGTGATATTTCTAACTCTACATCCCTGAGATCCCTTCCAGACTGCATTTCTGTGACTTGTTGTTGGTGCCTGGAATGTTCCCCTTGTGGGGGGCCAGGACCACAAGGACAGCATGGGTGCAGGGGTCCTCTTAGATGCAGACCTCATGGGCACTCCCACTCTGACACCAGAATCACGGAGGAGGGGAGTGGATAGAAGGATGTGCCTTGTTTCACAACCAGACCTCAAATGCATCATCGGGAAGTGGACAAGTGTTACCACCCAGATTTCTGGCCAAAAAGCAGGTTGGGCAGGGCTCTGGCAGGTGAGACTAAGTTGGGGAGAGGGAAACATTCATGTACTTCACAGTTAATTTTACTGAAATCATTGATAGAGGTGATTTTCCTCCCCTCTCCTTCCTTGCCTCTCCACATCCTTGCTGCAGAGCATCTGAAAGCCCAGGACACACAATTTGCACCAGCATTTCTTGCCACGGTGCTTGAGCAATGAGGATCCAAGCAGAGCTTTGCCAGCAGAGGCATAGAGAGTGACAAAGTCCCGCCATCTTTTGAAAGCATCACTGGCGTGCTCTTGCACCCACAGACAGACGGAGAGACAGAAGCACAGCCACTTTGTACAGTTTTTAACCCAGAAACCATAGCAATGGAAAAAACACCACCCTACAACAAAGAAAACAAAGCTGGTTGAAACAGACACTGCCAAACACAAGCCTCCATACTAAACAAACACCTTCCTTGGTCTCTCAACAGAAGCTCTCAGCTCTATTACGACCGGAGCTTCTTGCCTACCTCATTAAGATCTCATGCCCATGGCCAGCGATGTCGGACTCCACCTTTCCCCAGATGGCCAGCACGTGCTGCCATTCCTGGTCACTGAGCCCCATGGTTCACTGAAGTCAGGTCCCGAGTGCTCCCTGCAGCCGTTTGCCTTTGCCCAAAGGGTGCCTGGAGAGCTCACCCGTGGGATTTATAGCCCCTGCTCACAGACCTACACCTGTCAATCGTCAGCTGGACGTCTTGCTCTCTTTCAGGCTTGTCTAACCTAATCAGCCTCCCTGTTTTTTTCTAGGAAACTATTTTGGGTCAGGTGCTATTGTGGGTGCCACTGATGGCATCATTTCTGCTTTTCGTATTGGACTGGCACATGTCCTACTCTAGACAGAAAGGGCACCGCCGAAACACAGTGCCAGGAGCCTGTCCCAGGTTCACAAGGACCCAGAGACAGTGTCAAGCTGTATGGCAGGAGATTCCTGTAGAGCACCGTCATCTGCAAGGCCACCCTACCCCCTCTCCCCTGGTCTGCCAAGGGCAAACAGGAGAAAAGGCCAGGACAGCTGGTAGCATCGGCTCTGTTGCTCCAAAGGCCTTTCCTTTCCCATGCTGATCTCACTCTCCTCTTTCCCTGGGGTAACACACACCATTTACTTATAGAGAAGAGCACAGAGTTAAAAGAGACACGTCCTTAAGAGCTAACCATATTCAAAGTGGCCCAGTCATCTCCCCAGCCTCTGCAGCAGGGAGGAAACAGATAAAATGGAAGCCAGTTACCCTGCATCTACCTGCTGGGGTCCTTCTGCCTGTCTCTTTGGGGAACACCCAGGATTACCTGATGGCTGACCCTGGATATTGGAACCAACAGACACATAGCTGAGCCAGGAGGGTTTGTGGCAAGCCAGAGACACAAGGCCACAGCAGGGCTTCACTCAACACACACCCAGCCAGCAGCTAAGGTCTCTGGCTACCTCTGTCAAGTCAAATATCAGTGCTGGGAAGAAAAGCCACCGGGCTGACAAGCAATGTGGGTATGCTTCAGGACATGTCCCAGCCTTTCTCCTCTAGCCCCATCAGGACTGATAATGGCCTGGCACACCAGCAGGATGATTAGTCTCTTCCAGGGGATGACTACAGTCAGAGCACAGCCTGATAACAAAGCCCAGCTAGTGCTGCTGTCCTGAAGCACGTACCTACCTCTGGACGTGTCCAAAGGGGCACATGCTGCAGTCCTTGGCAGCTGGGAAATGTCAGTGGAGCACTGAAGACACTTGCTCTTGGGGCCCAGAAGAAGAACATGCGACCCCACTGTCCCTACCAGTGCTGCAGGACCTGATGTGCATCGGAAAAAGCAAATAATAAATCCTCAACCCTTGTTTGGGTAACAATGCCTCAAGAGTTTAACAAGTGTAACTTTTTACTA
>JANHGB010053702.1:0-26956 GCA_026283785.1 Coracopsis vasa
AGGGATGGGGCAGCCACAGCTTCTCTGGGCACCCTGTGCCAGCACCTCAGCACCCTCACAGGGAAGAGCTTCTGCCTTATACCCAACCTGAACCTCCCCTGTTTCAGTCAGAACCCATCACCCCTTGTCCTTTCACTACAGTCCCTGATGAAGAGTCCCTCTCCGGTATCCTTGTAGGCCCCAATATATCTGAATGAATCTGGCTCCAAGGCTTCCAGCTGGCCAAGTAGCACTTGGTAGAATAAAAAAGTCAACTTCTGCTGCAAAATGGTAGATTTTAAATTCTGGTTGCAATACAGAAGCAGACTGGAAGAATGTTATCTTATTTCCTTATTTCCTTTCAATGTTCTTCCTGTCAGGAGACAATTACATTGTCAAATCTGTATGCAAATAAACACGAGGTACGCAAACCCCAGCTAATGTAACAGCTGCTCTAGGTTTGCAATCAAACTGCGCTGATCACTCCTGTCACTTGGAAATTGCTTTTTCCCTCTTATTCAGAGGAGGTAAAAAATAGTTTACATTGTTCCTACCGCTATTCCAGATCTCCCTGCACAGACTGGAGAGAACAGGAAAAAATCAAAGACAGACTGATAAGCCCCAGTCAGTCAGTTAGCTCATCCAGCAATATGATGTCTTTCAGTGTGTCGAGATGAAGATCTTCCAGCTGAAGAGCATGCAGGCCCTCCTGTAAAGACTAAAATACTGTCACTGACCTCCAGAATTTCCTATTTTGCAGATTTCCATCACTGGATTGTGCTCGAGCAGACAGGCCCAAAACTCTTGAACAGGCAGCTCCAGGCAGCTCATCACTTTCAAGAGTGATTTCCAGCAAATCCTCTCTGCCACAACAGCATCTCCAAAGCTAATGCAATGCCAGGGACAAGGAGTGAATCCCAGGTGCCTTTACATCCTGGCTGAGGAGGAAGCCAAGCTCTTACTCCAAAGTGACAGTCATTTCAGATAGAAACGTCTGTAACTTCAGGACCAGTTGACACTCCAATACATGCTGTCACGTGAGGCAGTGAGTAACAGCACCTCTTCTGATATGCCATCACTCTACCTTATTACAGCATTGATTTTTGCTATGCCTGACATCCCCAAAGTTGCTCCTACAACAGGCACAGTCTTCCTATTTTTAGATACTGTCAATATTTTCTTCCAGGATAATTTCTGCCTGGTTTGATCCTAATTAAGCACCTAAGGTCCATTTTCCAGGTTATGTCAAGGGGAAAATTCCCTTTGATCAATACTTTTTCTCTGCCTGTTTCATTCTTGTCTTCAACTGCCAGATTTACCCTGAAAGTCAAAGAAGCCTCCAGCAACACACCACAACTTGGCATAGTCAGTGCACAGCTACATCCTTTGTGGTCTTCAAGAAAGGGAAGGCTGTCATGAATTAGGACTTACCTGGTTGTGGCACTGACAGCTGGTGTCTCTGCTCTCATGAATTATTTAGATGGCTGCATTTGCAAAAGAACTGCAAGGATCTACATAATGGCAAACAAAGAAGCAAATCTGACCTTTTAACATGTAATAAGTTAAAGTGCATCTGCAGGGATGAAAGACACAAACAATCTCATGCTGTTAGAAGCTATAATATTTACAGTAAGTGATGCTCGCTCTTGCAGTGTTCACCAGCCCTTGTATTTAACTGTGCTGGAGCCTTCATTCTTCACAAAACCCAAGGATTTTCCTGAAATCATTTAAATAACAGCTTATCTTGCTTTAAATAGTTCCTTTTCCCTATGTGCATTACACACCTGAAAGAGTTTAAAGCATTTTACTCTGTAACTTAGATGCTAATTCTTCACTGTCTTTATCACGTTTCAGTTAAAGGGAAGACTACCAAAGTAAGAGCCTGAAACTGCAGAAAAGGAAATCCAAGGGAGATATTAGGAAAAAACTTTCTAGTTGTAAGAACAGTGAATCACAGAGAGAGCTGTAAAGTCTTGTGTCTTTACCAGGCTAGAGAGATGTCTGTCAGAATGACACAAGTACCAAGCTAGATGGCGTCTGTAGTTCCATGATTTTTGTTATGGATCAAACTTACTCCAACTACATCCCTGTAGGAACTGGGAGAGGAATTTGTAACCATTTGGCTCCTTCCAGATAGGGGTTGAATTCTTTAATGACCCTGAAGAGCAAGTTCCTGGGTCCCTTTGGTGTTTAGCAAAGCCTCAGCTGTGAGGTAAGTGCCTTCCTATTTGCACTGATGCTCTGCTTCCTTACTCGGGTTCAGCTGCAAGGTAGGCAGTCCTCTTCACTTGCAGCAAGGCACTCACTAATTAAATCTTAAGGAGATTCATTTGAGAAATTAAGATGTTCCGCAGTTCCCCTTCAGTGTTCTCATCCATCCAGACTGACATTTGGTTTAATAGGAAGTTACCTTTCCTAGAGGAGGTCTTTGGTGATGAGCCTGAAGTATCTCCCCCTTTGCTCCCAATCTCGTCCCCCATCAGAATCACAAGGAGGGCTGCCTGGTGTGACTGCACTACTTGTATCTTCCTACGCACACAGACACAATGCACTGCAATTTATTCCAGTATTTCACAAGCATCAAACAAATCCTTTTGCTTTACACTTCTCCCCTACTGCTTACATATTCTGTTTTCTCACAACAGCCTCACTACAAACCGCTATCTCCAGGCTCTTTTCAGTTGATGATGGGAATGGAAAAGAACCCAGACTCAGATGAGAATGTTCTCAAGTATTCATAAATATTCCAGTGCTGCATCTCCCAGCCTGGCTGCATCTCTGACAAACACAAGAGGCTTCCTGGGTTCCTCTCCAGACAACCTGGCAGCTTTACAGACAGAATCATGAAACAGCAAAAGGTCAAGTGCCACGTTTTTGCTGCAGTCAGGTTAGGGAACAGAAAGCATGGAAGAAACACACCAAGACAGCTCCATTTTGGCTGTTAAAGTGTGCAAGGGTTTAGTGGTGGGCCCACTGGGATTTTACTGCATCAGGACATTTTTCCCCTTCTGAAGGGGAAGTTGTGGAGATACTGTTGACACTGGTGTGAACGATGTGAGCATTAGCAGCAACATTGCTGAATCGTTACCCATTGGTATAATTCAGGTTCAGATGTCAAAGCTAACCCATTTTCAAACTAAAGAAAGAGGAAAGCTCATATCCATTCAGTGCTGCGGAGACTAAAGGGGAAACTGCTTTTAACTTCCACTTGGTGAAAAAACCATCCACAAGACAAAAAGACCTTCTCAGAGCAGGGAGCTGTCACCTTCATCCCAGGTCTGAACCTTCCAAACCACCATTAAGGAAGGAGAGACCTTGAAGGAGTTGCAAATGAGTATAACGCTGAGGTAACAGGCCTCAGACCTTGGGGGATTTTTATCCTTCCTTGAGACTAATCAAATTTGTTCCTGGCATAAAGCTATGAAAGTCACCCCAGGGAAGAGTCTGGACCATTGGCTGAACAAGGGTTTAATATAAAATGACATATTTGCTTTTGAGTTCGCCATTTGAGACACCACAATGAAGGGAAAAGGCTAAAAAAAGCCAAGACAACAATTCTTAATAAATGTCTTGTTTTCCCTAGCCCAAGTTCTGTTAAAAATGAAGTTACTGCAACCAAGGTTTGAGAATGTGTTCTCTATACCAGTGGGTTTTTTTCCCTGTTTTACTGCCAAGTATTACAGCTTCATGGCCTAATACATCTTTCCCTCACTGAACCACTGCAAACCAGGATGAACCCCTGGCCTTGAGCTGGGACACCACTGACTGGTGCTCAGCACTGTTTAAGTCCCACTGATCTCCCTGGGAGAAAGGACATGAGCCCTTAATGGTGCTTTTTAAGGACCGAGGCAGTTTTGACCCTGAACTGAGGGTGGTTTAGATGCATGCTGTTAAACCAAGTGGTTTGATAGGAAAAAAGCTATCTTTGTGCATTTCATTTGCTTCTTCAATCAAGTTTGTTGTGGGTATTAATAATAGTCATAGAACCACAGAATGGTTTGGGTTGGAAAGGACCTTAAAGCTCATCCAGTTCCAACCCCTGCCATGGGCAGGGACACCTCACCCTAGACCATGTCACTCAAGGCTTTGTCCAGCCTGGCCTTGAACACTGCCAGGGATGGGGCAGCCACAGCTTCTCTGAGCAACCTGTGCCAGCGCCTCAGCACCCTTACAGGGAAGAGCTTCTGCCTCAGAGCTCATCTCAATCTCCCTTCTGTTCTGAATGAACCGTTCATACTCTTCTGGGATGAAAAGTAATTCTCAAGAAATCTGCTTTCTTTAGCTGTTGCAGAATGGTTGTACCTTTGGCTCCCCAAGTGCAGAACAAGGCTGGGGTATTTGCCTCAGCAAGTTAGGCATCACAAATAGGTGGCCACATTTAATTGGGATAGATCTTGGCCTCTGTTTGTAAGTTTCTCTTATATACAGAGACAACACCTACAGTATTATTTACTGGTCCTGCCAACTACTGTAATATCAATTTAGTATTTATGGAATACCTCAAGATCTTCAGAGAGGGCACCAGGCCATGCCCACATGAAATTAATAGGCTAACTTGTAGATGACCTCAGCTGGCTCCTGCTGATTTCATATCCCTCATCATTACTCAGCCAAGCACAGAATTTAACCCCAAATTATTACACTTATCTGTGCCTGAGAAAAACTCATAGCACTGGATTCCTTTGTCCAGGTTCAATAAATTCCTGAACACCTTATACCTAAGGACATTATAAACAGTAAAACCATGTCTTACCAGTTACAAACTCTGTCTCTGTGAAGAAGAGGATGGCTTGCCTGAATGTCATCTCTGGGGTCAGGGCCATTACTATCTGTAGAAGCCCGCCACTTTTGCTCAGCTTCTCCCTCCATTGTGTTAATCTCTCCAATGCATCTGCAAGAACTCTGAAGGCATTGATCCGCCGTAATGCACACACAAGGACTGGGTTTGACATTAGTGTATCAAGGCTGCTTTGCCAGGAAGTATCTCCAACTTCAAAAGGGGTCACTTCTTTGGCCTGACATCGAGTGAGATGGGACAACCACTTGAGACCAAGGAGCTCAAATCCCAAATCGGGTTCTTCTGCAAGTGAAGAGAAATCTGTTTAGCATCTGTTTAGTTGATAGCACGTGTTTCATAGAAGCTGTTTTTCTTTTGGAGTCAAGTGTTCTAAATTCACATGGATTTTTTTTTACTAGACAAGTTCCAAAGCTTTGCCCCCTGTTGCAAAATGTATTGTAATGCAGATACAGAAATGTACATGGAAAATCCACAAAATAAAAATGCTAGGAAATTACATTACAGTGAAACAAAAGATGGGCTATCTGGGAAATCAACAGGGAGCCATGGAGTGTAAGTGTCATGATTTGATTAGAGAACACAACTAACGGAGAAGAGTTGAAAGGCACAAAACACTGATAACACTGAGAAAACACTGATAACAATGTGGTTTGACACACTATAATCCATAATTATAGATCCTTTACCAGCTCTCATGATGTTCCATTTTAAGCTATATTCATTATAGTAATAAGCTATAATTTAACACCAACTTGTCTCTAAAGTAGCTTAAATATTGTCGTGCTTGTAAAGTAATCTTACGTCCCATGTAGCAAGATATTTAGGGGCTCAATCCATGAGTGCATGTTGCTGGAAGTTTCTGTCAGCTAGAATTTCCTCACTTACAGACTATGGAGTAAGTGATGCAGAACTTACTTCATAATGTTGTTTCAAGAGAGTACAATACACATAGTATAAGACAGGGTGGCAGACTCCTGCCCTTTATGAGTATACTCCCTGTATTATTACACCTTGTTGCTATCTGTATCATGAATTTATCTAAATCAATCATCCTGCTTAGCACTTGACCACACTCTTCATGCTTTTGTGAGCACTTAATGTGGGGAGAGCATCGTTATTACTCTTGTGTGCATGAGGAAACACAGAGTGAAGTGGGGAAGTGTTTTGCTGCTGAGCACAAAGGATGTCAGTGGACAAAATAGAGTTTGTGACTCCTGAATTCCCATTGCTGTGCCCCAATTACACAGCTGCTCTGTCTCCTGGTACTCAGGGAGAGAGCCTGTGCTGTGGATTACATTAAAGGCTTCGTAAGCCTAAGCACACCTTTCAATTAATTTGACACTCTCTGAAGAACATGATGCCCACATGAACTGTTTGCAATATGGAAAGTGGCTTTGCTCACAACTAACTAGCCATGATAAATTCTTCAGCTCTTTAGGCAGGTAACCAAAGAAACCTGTCCTCCTTCCTTAGGCCCTTTCATCACATGCGTCTTTATATTCCTGCTATGATAAAAACAAGATAGACAGGATGAACTTTTCTGACCAACTTCTACAGCCCTCCCCTAGAGCTGGAAATCACCTGGGCTCTGAGATTGACTCTTGAGCCCAGGATGAAGGATCTGGTGAAGGAGCTCTCCAGCACTCTTCATAGCATCTGTTCCAACCACTGCCAGCATGACAACTTGCTCCATTTCAGGATCAGAAGCACAGGTTCGATTGCAGAAAAAGTCCAGAGGAATGTAATGGGGCTCTGGCACCGCACTGAAGCTTCCTCCTGCACACAGAGATCATCAGAACAAAATGAGTTACCACACGAAAACAAATATCAGGACTTTTAGTGTGAAGTAACTGACTAATTCTCAACTGAGTAAGGGGCAGTGCCTCACTGTGATACCATTCCTCATGCTGCAGCTCAGTGCAGCCTGAAAAAGGATCATGCATGAGCAGCAGCATCACAGCAAACCCTCACCGATTAGTCATACTCCTTACCTGGAAGGCCTTTTTGCCACATAAAGCAAATACATTGCATTGTAATTTTGATATCCTTATTTACACCATTAAGCAGAGTTGATAGATCTGTACCCAAATGATTGAAGGCATCAGTTTCAGATTGATAGTTAATGACTGACTTCACATTAAATTGATACTTCATTTGTATTCTAGGACATTACATGGCATATAATGGAGGACTAAATTGGGGACTGGTACAATAGCATGCGAATGTCCACATTCCCATTGGGAACAGTGTAGTTTGCAGAATCCCCAGCCCATCAGAAACCTGTTTGATTCTATACTGTTTCACTACATGATTATTAAGGAATTGTATAGATTACACAGTTATTTACTTAGTTATTCCTACATATTAACATTCCACAATGCTAGAAAATGGTGAATGACATGCATTTGACAATTATTTTTCCTTATGATTTGTGGGAATTTGGTTTTTGAAAGCAACATACTTCCATTAAAAATCCTGATATCCCAAGTTTAGAGTAACGTACCTAGTTAAATAAAACTATATTAACCTACTGAATACATAACAAAACACTATGCTGTAGTTAGCGAAATAAACATCTGATTGCCATGACCTCCAAGTGTCTAGAACTAGGAGGTTTAAGACTCTCCTACCCATCTGAGTCATAGAGCTATAACAGAAAACACATTTACTTGCTTTTTTTTCAAGTCCTATCAGCTTTTCAGCTTTGAATGAATGAGTTACTGAAGTGAATTAAGCTGCAGAAACTGAAATTAAGAACATCTCAGTGAAATGAAAAAGTGCTTTCCCTGCACCTCCAGAAGAACTACAGCTGCCAACAGTTATCACTGCAGCAGATTCTAGTTTAACACTCTTAACCACCAGTTAATCACAGTTCAGTAGTTTGACTTCACTTGAGACTATGGCAATAAATACAAATTGATCGGTTATTAGCCTTTTAATTATGGCTTAAGGCTTAACTGGTTGTTATCATGTCACATTTGAATAATTTAGTTTTCCACATGCTTTTTAATTTACTTTACAAAGGTATTTCCATTTCATTTTTCTATTGATTCTTCCATCATTACCCAGCAACAGAAGACATCTAATGACAGTTAGTATGACTGACAAACAGCAGAACACTAAATGAGTTATTATAGACAAGCATATTCCTAATGAATTCCTAATTCAGAAAAATCCCCTAATAAGGTTGTCAGACCTTGTAAAACCGAGAACAATGCACTTTCCATAGCTTTGACCTACCCAGTGCCTGCAGCAAGGTCTTGGTGTAAGGAGCCACATGAAACCACGTGGAGGGGTCGGGTTGGGCAGTGGGAGCCTGGCTGCTCTGCACATGGCCTTGCTTTGCCAGTTCATCCCTCAGTCCTACATATAGAACAGAAGAAAATGTGAGGGATATAGAGTTCTGTGATGTAGTCTGACATGAAAACACTCTTCTTATTAATACATAATTAAATCAGTATTTCATAGAGCTTATTTTTCAGATTTCAGTGACATTATCAGATGTTTGGATTCATCTGATCACAGTTCCATTACAGAGATGTTAATGAGGGTCATGCTGAGCTGACTTACGAGACATGAAATGCACCTTAATCATCCTCTCTCCCCCAGATCATGTTCAGTTAAAGCAGGGCAGCAGCTGTTGAAAACTGAGGCTTGGCCACAGCTTTCTCTGGAAATACCTCTGCTTTGTGACCAGCACCCCAGTTGTTTCCATTACCTTCTACCTCCTGCTGTAAATCAAAACATGGAAGAAATGCATCAAAGATGCTACACTGCTCTTGACTTACAAGAAGTCTCTTAAATAAGGTGGTGCCACAAGGAAGAGAAGTCACAAACCTTGAACCCAGTGCTCAAGTGCAGGCCCTTGAAGTGTCTTGCACCTCAAAGTGCAAGGCCAGTATCCTGCATCCCTCCCAGAACCATGTGGCCTTAGAGGTGTTGCTAGGATGACACTAAATGGTAGAAAACAGCAATCTCTCAATTCCTGTTTTCTCTCTAAAAGGCCTGGCTATGCACAGGCAGTGCATTAAGGCACTGGCATACAGTTCACTTTTACAATTAGTTCGGCATTTTGTAATAATATTTCAGACCACAGTTTTAAAGGCTTGTTATTTTTTAAATTACTTTGTATACATTTTATTGCTTTCTACCATACAAGCCTGTCAAAAATCTACTGTAGTGCAGCGTGAGGAATGGATTATTGGTACTAGAGGCTGATCACAAACCTTGGATGTCAAATGTAGCTCTGACTGTGAATTTGAGCCTGTACCACTGGCAATCACATTATCTTTTTATCACATATGCTTTTCAAAATTCAGGTGCCATGAGTAACCAAACCACAGCAGCAGCATTACCTGCTGTTTACTCAAACTCAATGTGTGGCAAAAGGTAAAGCTTGGACAAATATTTATGGTGTTTGATCCTCAGGACAGAGGTCCAATACCAAGGACACCTACCTTTGCTCTATTTCAGGAATGATTTGCAATGATTCAGCAAGGATTTGAATTTTTTCTTACTTTGACAATTGAAGAGCGGTCAAGACCTTGAAGGGGTAACTGCTTTTCAGGGGTACTGATTACAAATGCAAAACTTCTTAGTGTGGTATTTACCCAACACAAATTCCAGTACTATTCTAGACTTCCCAGAGGCCAAACCAAAGCTTGTGTGGCAAGAATGTCAGCTTTCTGTAAGAAATGGTTCTCTACAGTGAGGGACAATGTTTACCTTTCCAGAATATCTTTTGCTCCAGTGTCCACCTATATATTTCTAGTGGAAATTTCCCTGTGCAAAATATGTAAACACTGTAAACATCAGCTGTAGCACTCTGAGAACAGCAGCAGAAACTGTACTACTTTAATGAGCAACTTTCCTTGGGTCTACAGGCAGCAGGTGACATGGTGCTGTAATTAGTCTGCTTTCAGAACATTCAGTGATAATCTTAGGAGAAAAAGCAGAGGCCTTTTTGAACTGTAATTTTTACCCAAACTTCTAAATGTTCTTTTCTCTTGTGGATAGATTAAAGGAAGCAATTTAGCAGTGGCTGAATGTCTCCATCATGTGCTATTTGAAGTGGCATTAATGAAGGGGTCAGCAACAGTGACCCGCTGCTCTCAGCGGTGGTGTCTGAAGGGGACATGCAGGAATGAACAATCCTGCTGCAGGCAATGTGCCTGCTGCCAGAGCAGGAAGAAGCAGGCAGGGCAGGGTTCTTTGTTCCCTACTGATCACCCTGTTGCCTGTGATCTTCCCTGCTTGAGAACAATGACAGCTCATCCTTAAGAGCCTTTTCCTGAACTAGTCTCAGAACAGAGTCTGATTCAAGTAAGATGATTTGGGGCAGCAATTTTTCTGGTTTTTGGCAGTCTTTACAGTTCAGTTCAGAGTTACAGTTCAGATCCTTGGAAGTGACAAATATGCAGAACCCAGGGCTGAGGTTGGCAGTATCAGATGCTATCCTCACATACCTATTTTTTGCTACTCTACCTCTCTGTGCAATAAGAATCCCCAAGAGGAGTTTATTGAGGTGATGAAGCCAGGTCCGCTAAGGAGGTGTACAGTAGGAAGCCAAGAGACAAAGCTCACCAATTCAAACAGAGGAGATTTCAAGTCAATATAAAGGAAAAACATTCAATAAGGATGGTTGAGCATTGGAACAAAGGCCCAGAGAGGTCCTTGCAGAATTTCAAGATCTGACTGAAAAAAGCCCTGAGCATCCTGATCCAAATTTATTGCTGATGCTGGATTGAGCAGGACACTGGATGAGAGAACTTCTAAGGTCTCTTCCAATATGAATTAATTTGTGTTCAAGAGGACTCCAGTGCAAAAGATCAAACACCTGGCATAGATCAATCTGCTCTGTTGGATATGTAGCAGTGACCGAGTTACACCTTGGTCTGGAGATACATACAGCAAAACTACCGGACCCTGCTATTCTCAATTAATATTCCCTGCGATGCAACAGCCATGGTTAGTCTGCTAATGTTTAGCTCACATGCACTGAAGTGCAACTCCCCTTTTCCCAGGTTGTCGAGCAGTGGAGGCATTACCTTTCATCAGTGCAGGAATGTGATGACAAACATTCTCCTTCCTCAGCAGCAAAACAAGACAGTGCATGTGTGGCTCAGCAGAGAACTCTCCTCTTGCAGAGCCGTCAGGAGAACTTGAAATCTTGCTAGGGCAAAATACAGCAACCTGAAATAATGAGGGCCACATTAAACTACTAATTCCACGTATAACCATTATAGGGTGTCCTGGGTTCAGCAGTAGCAGTCATTTTTCTCCTTCTTAGTAGCTGATGCAGTGCTGTGCTTTTTGACTTTCCACCTGGGAACAGCGCTGATAACACTGATGTTTTTAGTTGTTGCTTAGTAATGTTTAGTCTAAGGACTTTCTGAGTCTCATGCTCTGCCAGGGAGGAGGGGAAGCCGGGAGGAAGCAGAGACAGGACACCTGACCCAAACTAGCCAAAGAAGTATTCCATACCACAGCACGTCATGCCCGGTATATAAACTGGGAGTTACCCGGAAGGGCTAGCTCTCTGCTTGTTTGGGCTGGGTGGTGAGCGGTTGTATTCTCTTCCCTTGTTATTTCCCTTATCAGTATTATTATTGGTGGTAGCAGTAGTGATTTGTGTTATACCATAGTTACTAAACTGTTCTTATCTCAACCCATGGGAGTTACATTCTTTTTGATTCTCCTCCCCATCCCTCCAGGAGCGGGGGGAGGGGAAGAAGGGAGGAGTGAGAGAGAGAGCTATGTGGTTCTGATTTATGGCTGACTGGGCTTAAACCACGACAAGGACACACTGAGTCTAATTCCCACCTGCAGATCTATCATCCAGCTTCTCATAAAAAACCTACTCTTTAAAGTGGCATGAAGTCAGCCCACACATAGTCAGACCTGGAGTTATAGCCTGTGAGCACTGGTGAGTAATTTATTTCCCACATTCATCCACATGTGGGTTTCAGGCTATCAGATACCAAACACAAAGCAGCATAAGGACTATGCAGTTATTCAAACCTGTTAATAGGAAATAATCTCAGTGAGCAGTTTACTAATTACCTACAGAGGGAGGGATTGTACAGCCTAAGTACCTTGCCTTTGGGAACTCTTACCTACCTTTACCTGTCGGCTTTTCTCTGATGCATCATATTCAGACAGAAAATTAAACAGCTGAAAAACAGCACATCTGGATTGAAGCTGTGGTTTACTCCAAGAAAGTGTGTGTGCCTTCCTGGGACACAGCTTCTTGGTTCTCCCTCCTGTCACAGGAAGGACCTGCGGCTGTCAATAGGCTGGAGAACAACAGAGATCATCTTAGAAGCAAAGTGGTATCAGCCATGGGACAGAGGAATGAATCCTACAAGACAACCTAAACAAAATACACAGAGTACCCAGCAGCTGTGCAGCAGAGGACAGAGGCTGGTCTGTTTTGGAGGAAAGATGGCTCATACTTGCCCTCGTGGCAGCACCAACAGCATTTCCATTTCTCAGCAGTGAGATTGCAGAGAGCTCAGTCTCCCTGTGACTGTGCAGTGTGCATGACCAGAGTGTCCACACAGATGCTCCTTAGAGGAGACAAGGTATCCCCAAGGTCCCTTAGATGAGGAGCCAAAACAAGCCTTCTGGATCATCTCTGAGGTTCCTCCTGTCTCCAGTGTCCTCCAAACAAACCACAGAGACTCACCTACTCACTTTGGCTGCCCTGCTTCCCAGCGCTGTGGGCAGGCTGCTCATTTCAGGGAGGAATTTGCACAAAGGTCTAAGATCTCCAGCTACGAAAGTACTCTTATTAAAATTCTACAGAAAGAAAAAAGTTGAATGGAAGGGTTGCTATTCCAGATTGATCAAAGGAAATGTTAAAGGATGAGATTTATCACTCCTCAGTCCCTTCTCTGTGCAAATCAGGGATGTTTCATAGACATGCTGAATACAGATATCGTTGCCAGCTACTGTCTGAATAACTGTCTACCCTGAAAATCATAGAATCATAGAGTGGCTTGAGTTAGAAGGGAACTTAAATATCACCTAGTTTCAATTCCCCTGCCACAGGCAGAGACACCTTCCACTAGCCCAGATTGAGCAAAGCCCCATCCAGCCTGGCCTTGAACACTGCCAGGGATGGGGCAGCCACAGCTTTTCTGGGCAACGTGTGCCAGTGCCTCACCACCATCACAGTGAGGAATTTTTTCCTAATATCTAATCTAAATCTCCCCTCTTTCAGCTTAAAGCCATTCCCCTTCCTTCTGTCACTACATGCCCTTGAAAAAAGTCCTTCTCCAGATTTCTTGTAAATCAAATCAAACTTGCATCATCTACCAGGAAAAGGTGAAATCCAGCAAGGCTTTTCAAATGTTATGTCAAAGTGATGGGAAGGTTTTGTGCCATGCAAATTGCCACATCCCTTCTAATGCCCACTGAGCAGAAGTAGCCAGAGAGATTCTAGATTTTTTTTCCAAGGTTTGCTGCGCCTAGCGTAAGTATTTATGTTTACAAAAAAACCCAAATCCACCATTTCTTACATAAAAGCAACAAAGAGCACAAATTCCAATTCTTCATAACATTTTTCTGGACCTGCAGTTACTTTGACACTGTTGCTGGAAGGTGTAATTCAGTCATCCCAGACAAAAAGAAAATGAGCCCAAAACTCACAGACTTAAACAGGGGAAGTTTAGATTAGATCTAAGGAAGAAATTCTTTACTGTTAGGGTGGTGAGGCACTAGAATGGGTTGCCCAGGGAAGTTGTGAATGCTCCATCCCTGGCGGTGTTCAAGGCCAGGCTGGACAGAGCCTTGGGTGACACAGTTTAGTGTGAGGTGTCCCTGACTATGGTGAGGCGGTTGGAACTAGATGATCTTAAGGTCCTTTCCAACCCTAAGTATTCTATGATTCTATGATTCTATGAACAGTGGGATGACCAAGTTTTCTTTTGTATGCATGTAGTTATTGTGAAAGGATAATGAAAGGAGACTGAGGAGTTACGAAGGATGTGAAGTCCCAGCATTTACAGAGACAAATTCCTAAATTCTTTGTTGTAGTCTGTTTCGTGTATGTAAATCTCTGATCACAGCTCAAGGCTTTAAGTGTTTTTTTCTGACTTGACTATTAAACAACTATAAAAGGAAATGTACAGGGTTGGTTTCTCTTGAGGTTTGTTTGTTTGCTTGCTTGCTTGCTTGTTTTCCCACTCAGGCTTTTCTGACATTCTAAGGGGTTTTATTAATTTTAATTAATTGTATCCTCATCTCAGCCTTGTCTCTGTCCAACCAAAACTATTCTATGATTCTATGAATCAAACTACTTACTGTGTCCCCTCAAAGCTATTTAAATAATTGGTGTCCCTTACCTGGTGGATTTTAGACCCTGATTTTGAGGGATGATCTAATGCAAAATGCTAAAATGAATTCTTGTTTTTAATGTGAAATACAAGCTACATTTGCCAAAAATCATATAAATTGTCTTCACTTACCTTGGCTTTTTCTTCCTTATCACCCTTCTGTCCTAGCTATGAATACCTCCTGTTGATCTAAATCTGGTGTTCAACTGTTATTTCTCAAATTACTTCTTCTTATCCTGACCAAAGTTCTCCCATGCCATAACATCATGAAAACATTGAACACATTCTAAGGCCAGTGTAAGATTTAAGGAAATTTTTGGTGGAGCACAATTAGCATGAGGTTAAAATAAGCTGTTTGAGGGACAAATTGTTACAGTTTATACCATGCTGAAAGATCATAATGAAAGTCTTTAAGATTAAATTCTGCTATTTTTTTCCCCTAAATTCTATTGAAACTGGCAGGAGGTAGAAGCCTGGCAGTTTCATTTTTCCATTATCTTCCATGGCAGTGAGCCATCTGCAAAGGAAATGAAACAGATTTAGCCACAGCAGAGCACACTGCCACAGGAAATCATCCCATGAAGATATAATATAGAATAAAAGAAGCAGATATTAAATAATTTATCAATGCTATCACATGATAGTTGAATAGCAGCATCAGATGAAGACTCAGCTCTCCCTGCCCTGGTTCCCACCCTAACACCTTCCTGCTCCATTTTGAGGATAGTAATAATCAAGACAGTATTCTAGTTTCCAATTTTTAATTCTAAGAATGACATCATTCATAAAGCATAAATATTAGTGTCTCCATGCCACAACTATGTGCTTTTTATTCCAGGGTATGCTTCCTTGAACTGACATTTAAAATTAACATATAAATTAATTTAGCTGTGGTTAAGTGAATGCAAATTTATATTTTGGCAACCATTCTGAGAACAATAAATTTATCATTTTCTTTTAGCCAGGAAGATCTACTATATAAGAGCATCCCCAGTGAAAAATGTGAACCCAAGGTTCTGATATTGCTGACAAACTATTTGTCATTAACATGCAGCTTGATCAACTGAATTGTTTACAGTAACTTACATAGCTTATGAGCAGGTCACCTGTAGCAGTATGCCATTAAAATTGGGCATTCATTTTATACTCTCTTTTGTTTTTCCTTTCTTCAGGGTGGATAAAACGTATTATTATTGTCCTCAAAGCATGAGTCTGAATCTGCACTTCTTTGTATCAGTTGACCTGGCTGTAAATACGTATCTGGTCATACAGGCCTGGCAGTGGAAAAGATATATGTGAGTGCTGCTCATACCACTTTTCTTTGTGCTACTGGTTAGATGGCCGGTGTGAAATAATTCTACTCCAACTGATCTTCTACTCAGGAGCAAACCTTTACTGATTCTCCATCTGAATTACTGAAGCATTCTCAAAATAATATGAAAAATCTGTTATGCTTTTCTCACAAAAGAATGATCACTTAGGATTCACAAATTCCTGTAATTTCCAGATGTTATTTTAAATAAATAAATAAATAAATAAAGGCTCTTTGAACATATACCCCTCATTCTAGTTATTTATCAGTGTGATATAATGTACTTGAAATTTGTGACATCATCAGTTGTATCACACAAGTTAGACATCACTCACTATAAACTGGCTATAAACTAAAGGCTACATCACTGGCTATAAGCTCTTCAGAAGAGACATGCAAGGAGAGTGAGGCAGTGGGGTAGTCCTGTATATTAGAGTGTTTTGATCGTCTAGAGTTTAATGATGCTGACAATAGGATTGAGTGCTTATACACAAGAATAAGGGGGAAGGCCAACAAGGCAGTTATCATGGTGGCAGTCCACTACAGCCCATCCAACCAGGATGAAGAGGCAGATGTGTGGAAGATAACTTCCTGACCCAGCTGGTGAGTGAGGCAACTAGAGATGGCACCCACTGGACCTGTTGTTGGGCAGAAAAGGACTTGTGGGTGATGTGATAGTTGCAGGCTGTCTTAGGCATAGCAATCGTTAAATGATAAGGGTTTTTGAATCTCAGATGGGTGAGGAATGGGGTCAGCAGAACTGCTATTTGGACTTGTGGAGAGCATATTTTGGCCTATATAAAAGACTGGTTGACAGCATCCCTTGGGAGGCAAAGGATAGCTGGACATTCTTCAAGAAATAACCTTCAAGTTGCAGGAGAAGCCTGTTCCCATGTGCTGAAAGACAAGCCAGGGAGGAAGACCACTGGCCTGGCTGAACAGAGAGCTTTGGCTGGAACTCAGGATAAAAAGGCGAGTTTATGACCTATGGAAATCCAGGGAGACTACAAGGGTGTTGTGAGGTGATGCTGAGAGAAAATTGGAGGGCCAAAGTCCAACTAGAACTTAAGCTGGGTACTGCTATAAAAGACAGTAGAAGATGTTTCTATAAATAGATTAGCAACAAAAGGAGGGCTAAGGAGAATCTCCATCCTTTAAGGGATGGAGGGGAAAGCATAGTGACAAAGTGTCAGGAAAAGACATAGGTATTTTATGCCTTCCTTGTCCCAGTCTCTAATAGCAAAACCAGTTGTTCTCCAGGTACCCAGCCCCTGAGCTAGAAGACAGAGATGTGGAGCAGAATAAAGCCCCCATAATCCAAGGTCAGCAACCTGCTGCACCACTTAAACACACACAAGACTCTGGAACTGGATGTGATCTACCCAAGGGTACTGAGGAAGCTGGTGGAATTGCTGATTGAGCCACTACCAATCACTTATCAGCAGTCCTGGCTAAGCAGGGAGGTCCCAGCTGACTGGAGGTTAGAAAATGTGACATCCACCTACAAGAAGGGCCAGAAGGAGGATCCCGGGAACCACAGGCCTGTCAGTCTGACCTTGGCGCTGGGAAAGGTTATGAAGCACATCATCTTGATTGCCATCATGTGGCACATACAGGACAACCAGGTGATCAGACACAGTCAGCATGAGCTTATGAAAGCCAGATGCTGCTTGAATAACCTAATCTTCTTATGACAAGGTGACCCACCCAGTGGGCGAGAGAAAGGCAGTAGGTGCTGAGCACACCCTTTGGTAAGTTTGCAGATGACATCACGTTGGTCAGAAATGTTGATCTGCTTCAGTGAAGGAAGGCTCTACAGAGGGATCTGGACAGGCTGGACTGATGAGCTGCGGACAGTTTCAAGATATCAACAAGGCTCAGTGCTGGGTCCTGCACTAGCGTCACAACTCCATGCAATGCTATAGGCTTGGAGAAGAGTGTCTGGAAAAGGACCTGGGGATGCTGATCGAATGCCGCTGAATATGAACAGCTTGTGCCCAGGCAGCCAAGCAGGCCAATAACATCCCATCTTGTGTCAGTATTGTGGCCAAGAGGACTTTTGCACCAATGTTTCCTGTTAGGTACTCCACAGTCTTCACCATTCCCAATGTAAGGAAAAATTTTGCAATGTTGAGACTTACATTTTATGAAACCATTTCTGCTCTAACAATGTAGCTGGTTAAAATATTTATTATTTTTTTGCACTATGCTTTCTTTTTTTTTTTCTTCTTAATATTTTTAATGCACTCATTACTGGAGAGTAGCCACCAAATTTTTCAGAGGAATATCTGTAAGTCATTTGAGAATATCTCACATTCATTACAAAGCAAGTGCATAATGCTTATAATCCTGAATAACATAAAAATTAACAGTAGGGCCCTGCAAATCTGTGTAAATTCTGTTGCTATTCAAATTCTAAATCCAGGCTGAAAGGGAACTTCATTAAGACAGTTGCATCTTATTTCCAGCTGCAGCTCAATCTTTAAATAACTGTACTAGAAAAAAAATTTAAAGGCATCAACTTATATAAATTATGAACATGAATAAAGGGCAAGTGCTTTACAGTGTACTACTCCCTGTAAGTCTGTCTCCAAGTTTTCTGATGATTCACAGTGTATCCAGGCAACAAAGTAAATGACAGCTTTTGAATGGATTTCCTGTTCTTTCTTCATCCACATTTATAAACTCCCTTTTTTTTTTTTTTTTTTTTTTTTTTTCCCCAGAAACCTGGTAAGCCATTTTGGGAGCAGTTTTAAAAAACTTCCATTTCATCAGTTTAAGATAGAAAGATGTTCACTCAGCCAGCCTGTGACATGATTTAAAGATTTCGTCTTGCATGCTTTCCAGCTTTTTGACATCTCCTGTTGCAATTAGGAAATGCTTAGATTTGCCAATATCTGTAATCTCTGACTTAGTCATCTACACATCTGTACCCTTCTTTGGTACCTCTATATTTCTGTTGCCACATATCCTGCAGACACATCTCTAACTCCATTCCGTGGAGTATATGGACTCACAACCTATTGCATACATAAAACTTTTATATTGACTTTCACTCAGTTTTGTTTCTGATTAACTGTCAATTTCATAATGATTCCATTTAAACTGACCTTACCGAATTTTATGCTCAAGCCTAGAATCTTGTGCTCAAGCCTATAAACAAGGTAAGGAAGATGATGCTGGTCAACTCAATCTTTATGACTGCCTGCAGATCGTATTCTTCAAGCTTTGGTTTGCAGGGAGCAATTTCACCAGCAATATTCTGTCTCTGGTATATATATAATAAAAAGAGAGACCCTTAAATTCTAATAGTCGAAGGCTAAGTTCATTTCTCTCACAGCACATTTGTTCCATTTTAAATTCAATTTAATTTCATTGTTCTGCAATCCCATTTTACAGGGTCTTTCCCCTAACAATTACTTTTCTGGATGATTCATGAGTGGCTTACCCCAGAATCTCTGCCCCTGGCAGTATTCAGCATGCCAAGACGTTAGATTCTAGTGAGAGCCAAAATGAATACCCAGGAAAAAATTTACTCTTCTGAACATTGTTTCATTACTTATGTTCTCTATATCCTGGAACGAACTCAGTATCCAAGTAATTTCCTGTCTTTTGAAATCATGAATTTCAAAATCAATTTTTTGAAAGACAAATGATTGCTTTATTGTGTCTGTTGTGTGGAACTGATTTTCAGAAACAAGCCTGCTTCATAGAAACACTGATTTCAGAACCATGCTGAGTGACGTGTTTGACATGCCTGAGGGATGGGATGCCATCCAGAGGTGCCTGGACAAGTTTGAGAAGTGGGCCCATGTGAACCTCATGAAGTTCAACAAGGCCAAGTACAAGGTCCTACACATGGAGGATAAAGGCATTGAAAGCAGCCCTGCCAGAAGGATTTGGGAATACTGGTGGATGGACAACTGAACATAAGCCAGCAATGTGCACTCACAGCCCAGAAAGCCAATTGTATCTTGGGCTACATCCAAAGAAGCATGTACAGCAGGTCAAGGGAGGTGATTCTGTTCTAGAGTGCTCAGCACTGGAAAGACGTGGACCTGTTGGAGTGGGTCCAGAGGAGCGCCACGAAGATGATCAGAGGGCTGGAGCACTTCTCCTATGAAGATATAAACCAGATTCTCATTAGCTACATCTCTCCCCACGGCATAAGAGTTTGTCTTGTTTTATGGCCTGGGGAGCAGTAACTATTCAGGTCTGTATAGGTCACAGGAGGCTTCCCCTGCCATGGCCCTGTGGAACTGAACCATTGACTGAACAATCACTGAAGAGATGAACCAGCCAAGTCAGTTACTGTGAACACCAAGTGACTATCTGCAGCAGGCTAAACAATTCCTCTGTAATGTTTCTGCTGCAGTCTGTGTCATGTTTTAACATAGACACACACAAAATCCAAGTCTCCCAGTCCTTAGTAATATCCTGTGATAGAATCTATTGAAAAATAACCAAAATCGTTAGTCATGACTGAGTGATTTCTAGGATGACTTATAGAAGCCATGCAAGTTGCCTTGAACCTCACCTACTTTGTAGCTCTGTTTAACCTTACAGTGAGGTTAAGGTGTTACACAAAAATTATTTGTGCAGTGCAAAGCAGGCTTGTAAGAGGCCTCACGAGGTGAGAGACTGTTCTGAATTTGTTCGTTGTCTCAAAGATTGGTCTGAGAAGCTGAGATGGAATTCCACCTATCTTTTTTTCCAGAGATGGGTGGGAGGAGTTGAGATAAGACTCCAATATCCATTGCCTGGGAGAAAGGCATGAGGAGCTGAACTGGGACTCCACTATCCATTGCCTGAGGGATGAGTGGGAAAGAGCTAAGACTCTTCTGTCCATTACTTTGAGGACTGGTGTGAGGAATTGCTGTCCATTATCCCAAGAAATACTGCAGACCTGAGGGAGAGAGAAAGAGAGAAAGAGAAAGAGAAAGAGAAAGAGAAAGAGAAAGAGAGAGAGACAGAGAGAGGGAAAGAGTGTGTGTGTGTGCGTGCAAACACATGCAGTTGAAGAGCTGGCTGCAAGACCAGAGAAACTGGTCCACCAGGAACATATAATATGTGACATGAAGAACAGAGGTACTCCCCCCAGCTCATTATAAAAGGAGGAAAAGGTAATCACAAAAAGGAGCCATTGCCATGAGGATGATTCCAGGACAACACCTCCATGAGGACACTCTCCACCGATGACTACTACAGACCCTGAGGGACACCCTCCATGAGACAATGCCATTAGGGCAACTCCAAGAGACACACTCCACAGGGTACCTTCAAGGGGACGATTCCAGAAGGACACTTCCACAAGGACACCCACCTCTGACGACTGCTGTGGACTTAGGGGACACTGTGCTCCGATACCAGCTACGAATCCTGAAGGACTTCCACCACCTCTGATGACAGATCCCAGGGACATCGGTGGATCCACAGTGGTGACACTATCTCTCTCTCTGCACCCTGAATCTTTGATTCATTTCCATCCTTTTTCCAATCTGTCCTATCGCTATCCCCTTTATTACAATAATTTCCCTTTTTTATAATAATTGTCTTTGCTCTTCTGAAATTATATTCTCCCTTTTTCCTTTTCTTCTACATAAAGTCCACCTTAGACCTGGGAGAACTCTTGCACAGAAACACTCTTGCACACTCTTGCAATTCTGTGCATGATTCTGGTTTTCTTGAAATAGTGCTTTCTCACAAAAAATGTGTAATTGAAAAAATCTTGAGTGGAGCTAGTCACGTGACATAACCATTTTATCTCTTCCATCAGGGAAAAATCTTTCTTTTGCGTATATACATTAATGTTAGAGTTCTTAATCACCGACTCCATGAAACACTGGTATTAATATAAAACTCTTCAAATGACCATGACTTTATATTCACAGTAGGAATAGAACCAGTAATTTTTCTTTCAATACTGGTGTAACAACAAATTGTTTGTCTGTGGCAACTGAAAGCCCATGTATTCTTTTCTGAACAGCTTAAAGTTAATATGTTTTCAATTTAGGTGCCCAATTCTGGTTTCTGTAGCTTTTCCCATGAGATCAGAAGCTAATTTTAGCTCACATGAATACATATCAAGATCCTTCAGCATTTTGCTCCTGTTTATGAAATAGTTGTCTATTTTGTGAGTGAAGTGCACAGTTAGTCCTCAGAGAAAATAGAAGTAATGATTTTTGTACAATATGTTTGGGAGTAAAAGTTTTTTCTTCTTTACTTTAATTCTTTCTTCTCTGCACAGATAATGCACAAATTATTATTTTTTTTTCTTAGGAGATTAATTGTCCTTTTCTCCTTATTGGGATAACTGAAAAAAAAAAAAAAGAAAAAAAAATGTGTAAGCATTCCTTTGGTTCTGTCTAGAAATCAGTATGATCTTGAAAAGTTATTCACTTCATTTTCTTTTGCCATTTATGTAATTGTTCTTCAGCACTCTTTTAAGGAGAAAGCACAACTAAAGAAACATTGGCCAGCTGTATAATATATTCTGAGTACAATTTTCCTGTTACAAAGAATTGTAAAAATATTCAATAGCTTTAATTACTACTGAAAATGGTGCGACAATTTCTCTCTGCAGAATTTAGGCTGGGCCAGCCACCATTTTTAGATCTCTTCTTGTACTTAGACAGTTGTATTCCCAGTGAGCACTCACATCTGTGTTTATTATGCAAGGCCAAGCCAACAAAAAACTATGCAAATGCCAACTGCTGTCCACTCAGTTTCCTTTTTTGTTTTATTTACTCAGTGGTTCAATTTTGCCTTCAAGGCTCTATTGACTACTCTGAAATACAGACAAATTTCTAGAAAACACTACCCATTGGTGGCTGCCTGCTTTGATAGGGGAATGAGTAATGATTAAACTGCCTTGCATTAGAGCAAGCAGAATAACTGCCACTGGAAGAATTTAATCTTTCACTACTTCAGCACTGGAAACTTGAGGATGGAGGGAGATCACCAACAAAGAGGAGATACCATGCAGTGGAAGATCAAAGTAGGAGGGTAGAAGAGTAGGTAGTCGGTTTACCTTCTGGCTTGCCTCTGCAGAGCAGCCCATCTGGATGCCCATCTGAACTACCCTCAGAAAATTCATAAACAAAGGGGAACTGGTCTATTAAGGAAGATCTCGTGTCCTTTTTGCCCCCTCTCTGTTCATCTGAAATCTTTGTCATGGATAATACTTACATTGAAAACTTGAGAAACAAACCTGGATTTAATACTAATGCCACTTTTATTCACAAGTGCACAGAATATTTCCCTTGGATGTGCACAATACAAACAAACAGGAAAAAAAGAAGAAGAAGACTGTTATAGCAAGTGATCCAAAGCCTACCATCAGGTACTGTCTTTCCACCAGTGTCATCCCCTTCCTCAAAGAAGGTTTGCAATGTCTAGTGGATAAATACCCGTATTGTTTTCTCACATTCAAGCTTCAAAAATTTGATCCTTTTTCAGAGTTAGACATGGCAATTCTACATTCACAAGAAATCTTAAGACTTCTGGAAAGTCTAGGAATCTTAGGGTTACCCTTCCCCTCTACTTTTTTTTTATCATCTACTCCAAAAAGAACAATGAGTAAAAAATAAATATCATCCTAACTTATTTTATTCCTCTATTTAATATTGTATAATGCTAGATTGTATTTCTCTGAAATTTTCTCTGAATTTCTAAATCTTCCCTGAAATGCTACATTCTTGTACCTTGGTTTGTTGGTTTTTTTTTTCTATTTGAAGTTCAGCATAAGAACAGAAAGATAGCTTTTACTTCTCCGATTCTTCAGAAAGAAGCCACAGGATATAAATGGTATTGAAGCAAAGTACCATAGAATAGAACTATTTCTTCACCAACCCGAGAACAAAGATAAAAGATATTATCAGAAGAAAACTGCTTTTTAAATCAAAATAAATATGCCAAGAAAACCATCTAGCATTGTGACATTAGAAAAAGTGTAATTTATAATTATGCACAAAAGAAGCACATTTTTGACAATGTTGTAGTTAATGGAAAGAATGACTGATTTGTTTAGGATTCAGTTAAATATGAAAAAGTAATTCTGAATCACTGAATTGAACTCTTTTCTTACCACTGCAGTTGAGAGTTACTGTTGGCACATTTAGTTGCTCTTCAGGACACTGCAAAAGACAAAACACTTGCAAAACAAGTCAGTAGAGCAACAGTGCAAGTGAATGGCTGGACAATCCTCCCACTCACGTAATGTAAATATCAACTGAGTTGTATTGAATGGAAGTAAGTTTTAGATTTACCTTCTGTCATGCCAGCACAGCGAAGATACCATGACTGTTAGTTTCCTGCAGATTCAAGGTAAATTTCTGAGGCAAGATCAGGGAGGTCAGGAACTATGTCACATAGTAAAATCCATCTTTCACAGTTCCTCCTAAGTTGGTACTCCTCATGCATCATCTGAGCAGCTCCTACTGTCATGTCATAACTGTAAGAAAAGAAAAAAAAAGAAAAAAAAGGTAAGATGATTGACAGAGCAAAATAAAGGACATTCTGGCACAATATATTAAATGATTGTCATCAGACTGTTTCTAGCTCAGTTTATCTCACTCTACTGTTGTGCAGAACAGTAATATTTGACAAAAATGAAAGACTGTCATGAAGGGCCAATCTGAAAAAAGCAAAATCCAGTGCTCATACTGTACTTTTCTAGCATGCAGGCTGGACGAAATAATAGATCAAAGACTTAATGAAGAGTACAACTAAGGAAACTATATGGCTTTTCATCAAAAAGCCCAAACTGTTCTCATGTGTTGCATTACATTATGGATAATTCCTCACTTTAGTGTTGAAAGATGAGGAATCTGAAGTCAACTCAGTATATGGGACAGAGAGGAATGATGTAAAGACAAAGCCTGGCCAAAGGCTTAATATGCTGTCTTTCTGTTTCTGCTCAGCAAGGGAAAAAAAACCGCAACCAACAACTTAAGAAAAAGAAAGACTGTGGTTGATGATTTGGCTAATACTAATTTTCTTACTCACATATATTAAAGTGGGACTGGTACTTTATTATAACTGTTCATTGTTGATTAGAAACAGAGATAGCAGTAGTTACAGCTACTGCATAATACAGAGGACTTGAATATTGACCTCTGTGCTACTTCATTACCTGGGGTGGTATTCATCTCATCCAACATTAGCCATCTAAAAATTAGCTGCCTAATCTATGCTAGAGGTGGGGGCTCCTTCAATGGAGACAAATGAAACTCTTCAGTGTGATTTCTCTCATCCCTAGGTAGATATTCACAGTACATAAGATGAATTGTCCTTTGGAGATGCCTCATTCTCTTTGAATATATCTACATGATAATGATAGATCAGGCATTCCCACGTTAGGTGGATAAAGTTGGATATGACAAAATTCATGCTTATGCATTTGTTAGTAATGGCATGTCTTCACTGCACAGTGCAAATCCATGAAGGTGTATCTTACTAAAAGGCACCTTGGGAATGAAAGCAGAGAAATTTGTGAGGAATAATTCAGCCTAAGAAGACTGATTTGCTCCAGAGAAGGAGCTAAGCAGCCATTAATGCACACACTCTCTGCAAGTCACCACAGTTATAAAAGAATGGGAGCAATATCTACTACCTGTGAGGTTTAATAACATCAGAAGATCCTCTATATAAAAGTTATCATATAAATGCATAATTCAGAATACTGGCAATATCTAAGGAGGCTCATTTTATTATTACTGTTCATTTATCTCCACTCTTGAAAAAATAAGTGGTCCTAATTTTTAGAACAGCATCCTATTCCCGTGACACATGAACTGTCACTTTGCATTTGCTTAACAACGACAACTTACCTTTTGCAATAATAATTTACAGTAATTTAAATACAGTATAAAAGGTATCCACTTTGAACAAATTTGAGATGTCACTTTTGACCAGATGGAAACAGTGTTAAAATCTGATTATTTTTTCCTCCAACAATTCAGAATTGAGCTGTTTCTCCATTAGTGGTGCATACTCTGTCCACTTACATGCATATCTGAACCTAGGGGCCTATGCTCTCTCAGAATATATTTGGACTGTTATCCCCTTCACGTAAAACATAAAATAGTAGGCTACTTCTAAAGAAAACTATTTAAGTCAATACTGGTATTAGAGAATAAGAATCTCACAATAATATAGGAACAGAATATATCACAGAAAGCCAATACAGTAAGGAAGCTCTGGATATTGTTTATTCTGCACAGAAGAGAAAGATACATTCCATAAAACACATAAGAAAATTTCATATAAGGAATGATATGTAACTAAATGTTGTCCACACACTGCAATTTTAAAATGGATGGTTATTACAAGTATTTTAAGGATATATAGCTTTACTTAAATTATATGTCAGTGCAACATGAGCAGAAAATCTTTTGGAGCATTTTTTGTCCTATTATTTAAGAAATCTTGAAAACTCTCTTGTGATTGAAAGTTCATTGGAAAGGTTCTCTTCCTATCCATAACCTATTTCATGCTGTTTTGACAGATCTTATATGCTCAGCAGTAGTACTGACTAAAACAAAGCTGTAGTTTTGTAAGCAGTAAGCTATTATTCTGATTTAAAGGAAAACTGAAGCAGCACTAAGTGTGAGGAAGAATCAAGTTGTTTCAAAGACCATGTTTTATTGTGAAAATTTTTATCCAAAATGTAGCACTGTTAAGGAATTTATCCCCCTTTTTTACATATTTTCAGTGCATTCAGTATTCCCTGCATTAGGATCTTGTAGTTCTGGCTTTCTCTAGTAGTACTATTGCATTTTTTCATACTTCTAGAAAAGCAAAGATGCATTTTCAAAAATGTGAAGGGTGGTTTGGACAGTAATGTGTTTTTAAAGTAATCTCACAATTTAGCTTTTATTTCTGTTATATTCCCAAGACTACTTTCAATAACCTGATACATTCTTAGGTCAAGTATGACTGGGGAAGCATCTATTTCAATGAATGAATTCAAAAGGTAACCTTGGTAGAAGAAAGCTTATGATAAGCTGTCGTGGTTTAAGCCCAGCCAGCAACCCAGAACCACAGAGCCACTCACTCACTCCCCCCTCCTTGTCTCCCTGCTCCCAGAGGGATGGGGAGGAGAATCAAAAGAATGTAACTCCCATTGGTTGAGATAAGAACAGTCCAGTAACTAAGGTATAACACAAACCACTGCTGCTACCACCAATAATAATAAAGATAGGGGAAATAACAAGGGAAGAGAATACAACCGCTCACCACCCACCAACCGATACGCAGCCCAACCCAAGCAGTGATCTAGCCCTTCTGGGTAACTGCCCCCAGTTTATATACTGGGCACGACGTGCTGTGGTATGGAATACCTCTTTGGTTAGCTTGGGTCAGGTGTCCTGTCTCTGCTTCCTCCTTGCTTACCCTCCTCCCTGGCACAGCATGAGACTCAGAAAGTCCTTGGTCAGAGTAACCATTACTGAGCAGCAACTAAAAACATTGGTGTTATCAGCGGTGTTCCCAGGATGAAAGTAAAAACGACAGCACTGCACCAGCTAC
>JANHGB010053706.1:0-26950 GCA_026283785.1 Coracopsis vasa
CCTGGGCAACCCATTCCAGTGCCTCACCACCCTTACAGTAAAGAATTTCCTCCTTATATCCAATCTAAACTTCCCCTCTTTAAGTTTTAACCTGTTACCCCTTGTCCTATCACTACAGTCCCTAATGAAGAGTCCCTCCTCAGCATCCCTATAGCCCCCCTTCAGACACTGGAAGGCTGCTCTGAGGTCTCCATGCAGACTTCTCTTCTCCAGGCTGAACAGCCCCTACTTTCTCAGCCTGTCTTCATACAGAAGGTGCTCCAGCCCCCTGAGCATCCTGGGGGCCCTCCTCGTTTTAACGCTAATTTTTATCCTCCATGGTACTTACTAGGGAGACACAGGAAGAGCAAGGAAGCACAGAGAGTGCCATTACAATAAAACCTTTTTCTTCAGACGTCATGAGGACCTAAGTGTAAATTTGGGTTATAGAAGAATATGATTAGGAGCACATTCTTCCTGGTATTCCTCTTGTAGGACTCTTCACAGTCATACAGTGTAGCCACTGTACCATACCACTCATTAGAAGAGTGGTTTTGAGGCTCAGTAACCACCTACGCTAACTGCTACACCCAGTGCCAATATATTTACTTATTTATGTCAAACCCTCAACTTTCTGAAACTCAATAACATACAAATGATTTTGTTACAAAACCTGTGATTAATAATTCCATTTTACTCATGAACAAAGAACTATTCCATTTTGCTCTGAAAATTGATAAGGTAAGAAACATTGTGTTAAATACAGAGAACATCACCATTATGGTTAGATTAAGGGGAAAATGTTTGTGCAAGCACTAGGAAAAGCCAATGGATATAAAGAAAAGAAAAGAAGGAGGCCTATGAACAATATCGTTCTTGTTTGTCTGTTTAAAAGTTCTCACAGACACAATAAAAACAGAAATAAAGCAAAGTTAATTGTGTCTTAATTTCCTGGATTATTATTATGGAAACTGGTAATTCTGTCATTCACCTTAGTATCCTTGAAAGAGAAACCTGTAGGTATTTTAACATTTTTTGAATCACAGAGGTCCTTTTAAGTAACCAGATGATACAATATGGCGATGACGAACAGAAATACATTGCAGGAATCCTGGGAAACTGAAAGCAAGCCAGAAAATGTGGAATTTAAAACTATCCTGTGGACAAGAATACTTGATATTGTCCATGTTTTTCTATTCTCAGGTTTATTAAATAGAGTATCTGAGAAAGAGAGATCTGACATCTTACATTTGGCATGCTGAATATTACCACTTTAAGTCTCAGACCAATATAATTCAGTTGAGATACAAGGATTGTGACGACACAAGAATTGAATATAACACAATAATGTATTTGTCTTCTGTTCCAGAAATACAAGGGGATATACTGCAGCTTCCTTCATGAAATTACCCCTCAAAATTGTTCAGTTATTTACTCTGTAAACAGATAGTCCTAAGTTATGTTACAGTGCTCTTTTACCATTTACCATGTAGCAATCACAACCTTATAGCCACTTAGACATATAGTCCATCCAAAACTAGGTCAGTGATGTAAAATGTCGCATTTTATGTTGCTATCCGTAATTATGAGGTAGTTTGGTTTAATTTTGCTTCTTGATTTTGTTTTGCTGGGATGCTTTGTTTTGTTTTGTTTGTTTTTAACTCAAATCATCAGTCTCTTTGTAAGCAATACCTAAGCCTTTTCTCCGTTCTGGAATGGTTTGCAAACAGGACACTATTTGTCTGCATCTGTTTGTGGTTTTAAATGATTCGATGAACAATTTCATGTAAGCATATTTCAGTTTGAATAGGTTAAAAACTGACCACTGCAAATTGAACATTTGAAATTCAGAGCCATTACACATTCCTGCTCCCTGCTTGCTCAAGAACAATTCCAGAGCAGATTCCAAGACCCCTATGTTTCAGGTTTGCTTTTAGTGACTATTTGTCTGAAACTCAACATAAAAAGCCACTGAAGCTGATACCAGATATTAAATTATTTTGAACAGAAGTGAAGCAAATGAATTAAAAAACTCAGTATCAGTGGCAACAAATAAGCATTTGTAGTATTCAGACAGGTTTAGAAAATACCAAATTAACATCACATCCTATAAAAACTGTGTAGCCAGATGTATTAAATGTCCCTTTGTGCCAGAGAGAATGTATGACAAGAGCAAAATATGAAATTTGCATTATTCATGCTGCTCTGTAATAGCTCCCCAGGGCATCTTTAGAAGGCATTTACTTAATAGTGCAAACAGTATGGCAGTTGACAACAGAATACAGAAATATATCATTAAAGGACCAGGCTGTCTCATAGCATGACAGCATTTGATAAATACACGCACAGAGAAAGAAGTATTTGTCCATTGCTTGTTGCTTTTCTGTCTGTCTAGGAGGTAGGAATTGTATTCCATTGTTCCTTTTCTTGTAATGTAAAAATGTTTTTTGATAACTGTGAGGTGTTACAAAGCAGGAATTCAGCTAAGAGTAATTCCATTCTTTATTACTGTGGCTATAATTGGTTTTAGCATGAAAATATCAAAGATGCAATTAGAAAGAGTATGGAATAAGATCATTTTGACTCATCAAAGCTAAGTGGAATATTTGTTTCCTCAAGCCACTCAAATTGCTCTTTATGCAATTTTCTCAATATGATTTCTGTTTACAGGTAAGACATTAGTTAAGACTCAATACGACAAACAACTAATGGGTATTAACTCTGCTCTATATATAGGTAAATAAAATTAAACCACTAGTGCCAAGTTACACAGTATTGGTGTCAGGCAAGAAACAGGCTTGCAGTTCTAATCCTGCACATTCCTACTTTTTTGGGGTACAGTTTGTAATAACCAATATACCTGTCATAAAAATTAATTAAATTAAATTAATTAAAAAAAAATAAGTAAATTAATTCAAGGAAAAAGGTTTAAACATGTATGCTTTATTTTAAAGCTCAGACTTAACATGCGACGTGATGAGAGATCTGCTATATTGTTTCTGCTATATTGTCTCTTGGCCCAGGCAGCCAAGAAGGCCAACAGCATCCTGGCCTGTATCAGAAACAGCATAGCCAGCAGGGCCAGGACAGTGACCATCTGCACCTAGAATACTGTGTTCAGGCTCAGGAGGGAACTTAGCACTCCCGACAGCTACCTGAAAGGAGGCTGCAGTGAGATGGGGGTTGGTCTCTTCTCCCAAGTATCAAGTGATAGGACAAGAGGTAACAGCCTCAAGCTGCTCTAGGGAAGGTTTAGATTGGATATTATGAACAATTTCTTCACAGAGAGGGCAGTCAAGTGTTGAAACAGGCTGCCCAGGGCAGCGGTGGAGTCACCATCCCTGGAAGCATTCACAAACCATGTGGATGAGGCCCCCAGTGATACGGTTTAGTGATGGTCTTGGCAGTGCTAGGGAACAGTTGGACTTGATGATTTTAAGGGCCTTTTCCAACCTAGTTGATTCTCTGATCCTTTCCATTTTTAAGTAAAAAGCTAGGACTAGGAAAACTTTATCCCTGTGTTCAAAGAGTAGAGGAAAACCAAGCATCCGTGATATACTGACTGCAAACTATGCTTTTACAAATAAAGCATGCAGTAAATTGCCTAAATCAAAGAGACATGAAAAAGAGGAGGCAGAAAAATCAGGTAGGGAGAAAGGGCAGGAAAAGACAAGCCAGTTAGCTCTAACATGTTTATTTTTAGAACTGCGTAATTAAGAAGACAGAATCATTAAAACAACAAAGCAAACCAACATGTTATAAAAAAACCTATCTGTAGAGCTAGCTAAAATTAAACATAAGTATTAACTCGGAGCCAACATTACAAAAGAGATGCTACATATTGTGGGCAGTAAGACCCACTGAAATTAAAATGAATCTTTTCATTGATGTCAAACAACATCATGTTTATTTTACATTAAAAGCACAAACATATGTTAAGGTCTGTCCCTTTCCCTCTAGCACTAGACAGAGATACTGATATAAAATTACTGTAAGAATAAATGAAGGAAAAACACAAGTTGTTGCCTGCTATTCAAGAAATGAAATTATGCAGACAGGGTAGCTCTCACAGGGGGAAATGTGGTGACAATAACTTTATCAAGTGTGATCCATCACAAAAGAAAAGTAATTTCTAAGTTTAAAAAGTCTAATTTCCAATTTTTCATAAATCTCTCCATACACTGCAGTTATTTGCTTCTTTTTTCATATATTTTAATGGAACTTTGTTACTTATGCTGGTTTTATAATGTATCCTAAAAATTCCTCACCAAGTGATGGTTTTGTTCATACCACATCATTATTCCCAGAGGAAAATATATAGCAGCTGGCAAGCAGAGCAGAACACTGGCTGTGAAATGGAGGGGTTACGTGGAGGGCAGACAGGAAAGGTCTGTGCCAGTTCAGCTTGTCACAAACACGACTGCTCTCATGAGAGGATTCTTCTGACAGAAGAGGGTATGCAAAGTGATACGCTCCGTTCTAAAAATGCAGCTTTGCTCATTCTGCTTTTAGGTACAAGATGAAAGAGAAAGAAAACCGCTCAGTGGAAAAGCATTTACCACTGCTGACTTCTGCAAGGAAGTGTTAAGAGTCCATTTATAGCCAGCTGGCAAAGAAGTCAAACCCACCTTGACTGAGGGGCTGAGAAAGTACTTAACACCTTTCCTAATTAAAATAGCTTTTAAAATAAAAAGTACGTAGAAAACTAAGATCACAATTGCACCAAGGCTTATACACAGCAGCAAATTTGAGGTACATATGCAAGTGTCTGTGGGATATGGATCTCAGGTACAAAACCTGAAAGTCAAGGGAATGATCTCAGCTTGTTCAGAATAATTACAATTTGGTCTGACAAGAGCAAATTAATATTCCTATTAATGTATCTCATTTGACTAATAAAAGCTATACAACAATCATATCTGGTTTTGCAGACGGGTGACTTGTAAAAATCAATAAATCAAAGTGAAAAAGGGACAAAATCAATTTTCAAATGTCATCGTGCTGGATGTTGGAAGAAATCCACTGGAGCTGCAGTGTCCTTCAGGGAAGATAAATGCAAACAGTGACTGCGCTTGTTCATGAGGGCAGGAATCTTGTATAATATGACCACAGCGCACAACAGGAACGTGCCTGCACCAGCACATGCGTCTCAGGAGTGTGAGACACCAGGGTCACCTAATAATTCAAAAGAAAACTGATTGTACTGAAACTGCCTCTGGTGACAAGGATGAAAAAAAGGATAGAAACACTGCAAAGAAGGGGAGAGAAAAGGTAAAAGGCAACCAGAAACTGTGCGCTTTGAGAGAAGGAATAGGGAAGAAGACTGCTGAAGTAGGTTTGGAACCACATGAAAAGAAATATTGATTCCTGCTGGTTTTTGGAAGTGACCTCGTACGTGACCTTCCAGATAAGCAGGACTGTACCCGAGATAACTCATCAGATTCCACCAGTGGCTTCTCTTCTCAGGCAAAGCACTTGCAAGTCCAGAAAATGAGCTATTCACTATTAGATGAAAAGAAATCTCTAAGTTCTGTGCTGGAAATTACCTAATTAACTGGGGAAGGCAGCACAACCTTCAGGTTACCTATGCAGATCTGCTTGAATATATCCAATGTTTAACAGCATCTATGGGCTCAACGCAGGCAGTTGTTGTCACAGAAAGTGAAAATGTTGGGGTGTGTATTTTTTCTAAAACAAGTGGTATTTTCTATATAAAGCAATATTTAGCAGCTAGTTAGAAAGATCTGGAAGAAATTGACTGGTTTGTTTGCAGCCAGAGGTAGATGGAGAACGTGTGCCTTTTCCTAAATGTAATTTTATTGAACACACACACACACACACACATACAGACACACACCAGTTCATGGGTGTTCTTTATTGCAAACCTCTTTGATTTACTACATTGGACTTAGGCACAGTGGATCTTTTCCCATTCTTATATAACTTGTAACAATGCAGATCATCAGGTGGGTATTTTTTGTCAAGGACACTAAAAGCTTTTGAAGAATTATTCAGTCCAAATAAAGAAAAGGCATAATCCTCAGGACCATGCTCATGTTGAGCTGACTCTCAGATATCAGCTATTTGTTCTTAAAGCCTTTTCAGGAGGAAACAAACACAAAAGCAAAACCAAAACACTGTTAGGAGTGCCTGGAGAAAAGGATCTTCATACCCACAAATCCCTGTGTTTGAAAACACTCCGGACCACCAAGCTGAGAGCTTAACAGACCTAAACTTCCCTAAAGTTTGGAGTCTATTTAGAAACTAGACTATCATGCAGTATTTGCATCTCTAAGCTACCCTACTTGTTACAAACCTGATCTGTAGCAATAAGGTAGCTAGATTACAAAATTTCACACAAAAAGTACATTTAAAACTGCAAGTTAGAGCAGGAGTGCACAAATAATCTTAATTCTTTCTTTTTTGGATATTTTGAAAAAATAATCCCTCAATTCTGCCATTATCTGACCTTTAAATGCTTGACTGTGCAAGTATTATGTGCTGAAATGTTGCTTCCCAGATGAGTTTCCTCTGCGTCACTATAATATTCACACAGATACAGATGGATGCTTTAGATGCAAATACAAGCAGACTTTTGCTGCTTGCATTTACAGACCCATCATCTGCATGAACAGGAACTGGTGCAGAATGAGCACTTTGAATGAATGCTTCTCAAACACCAACTGACACCCAAAAAGGCTGACTTCCAGGCTTCAAAGTGGGTTGAACTTCACCAAACAAACTGTTCCACTTGTCTCACACCACTGGCTATGGTCCACAATCTAACTTCTCTTGCTCCTATTCTACTCTCTTGAGAGTGCCAGGTTCCTCATTGGCCCCATCAGAGCAGACACGCTCAAGAGCCAGCATCCAGCCTCTCCCATCCTCATCCTGCTGCTACATCCCACACACCAGCCTATGTCAATGGCTCAGTAGCCCTGGTTACAAGCATCATCTCACCCTCCTAATTCTTATCACATTCCATTTCCACCTCAAGCAAAATCCCATATATTTTCAACTCCATTTACTACCAGCTTCCATGTCCAGTTGTCACATATTTTCCTCCTTCCATACTGTCCCTGTTCTTGTATTTTCTCTAGGTGAGGTAGGCAGCTTTGCCTCCTCTGTACCAGCAGGGAAGCAGTGTTATGAGAGCACAAGCTGGAGGGAGCTGGGAGCTTCCAACCTCAGTTCCTCTTCCATCCCCAGAACAGGCCAGAGTTTCACTTGCAGTGACAGATCTCAGCCACAAGCACCTTTGTTAAAAGGGATGCAATCCTCAAGAAAAATCCATTGCAAGCTCCTGGGCATATGAATTACACATACACACACACACTGAATAAAGGCAAACATCACAGCCTCTTCACAAAGAGTGCATGTCTGACATACAAACCACCCTGCCAAATTCTATCTAATAAACAAAACCAATGGGAATACTACATCACCATGTGCATGGCCAAGGCTTTCCCATTATCTCAGTGTCTATGATTACAAGCTCTTTTGGCAGCAATTTTCCAAGATAACCATATCACCAAGACCAAAATTGTGCTGAAATTATTAATATTTTAAGAGTTCAGAGCATCTGAGAAGGTTTTGTAAGGGGATGTGTCAAGCAATATTAATAACAAATTATCAAACTGCTGCATCTACACAATTTGATGTAATAATATGCCATCTCCCTTAAATTGACATTAAGTGACTTAATATAGTTCCGCCTTCATTGCCTGTGCCTGAGTAATAGGAAATGAAGCCATTTAACTTCTTCCACAAAAATTGACATGTTATTGAGCTGTGACATTATCACAGAGGCAATAAACAACCAGAACGAGGCTTGACCTTAAAGATGCTTCTGGAAGAAAAGTGTCACACTCAGAGAATGTATCACATTTTCAGACACAAATGCCTGTCCTTGCTGTCACATTTCACAACAACCTTAACCTCGAGGTATGTCACTGATGCAGTTATTAGTGAATTTCCCTCAGAAGTGATAAAACCCAGAAGTGTCTTTATTAGATCGCTGTGTTAATAAAAATCTTCCACAGCCTCAGTAACTTTCTCCTTGATAAAGATAGATTTCTGAAGCAGCGTGGCTGAAGTGACCTGAAAGTGCTAGCAAGCCTCAAAAAGCCAGCACATTCATATCTCCATTTGTCTGATTATATGCTTCCACTTTCCAATGTGACTAAGCTGAGAATACTTGGACCCCAAATCTGTCTCATTATGTTTATTTCAATAGGGTAATGCTTTGGCCAAATGCAAGACAAGTCCTATCTATTTCCTGTACTAGACTCATGTAACACACTGCTTTTCTTTTTCCAGTCAGAGTTTGATGGGAATCTCTGCTGGCAGAAGCACTGGCTCCAAGTTAGAGTTGTACCACTGTACATCCTTGTGCCTCATACAGCTCTGTGCAATGGCTGTGTAGTGAATCAGGTCAGAATTCTCTCCGTGTTAACTTCACTCCTTTTTGTTACCAGCTATTTTTAACTGGCACAGATGCAGTGGAATACACCAGTGAATGAAAGAGCAGATGCTTAAGCTGGCACAACTGCCAACGAACATTCTTTTCAAGCTACACCACAAGAAAGCCATGTTTGATAATTCTTTACTTAGTTTTCTCTCCTATTTGCTGAGATGGCAAATGGCTGATCACCATCCCAGCCATTGCTCTAGCCATCCTGAAACACACCTAAATTTTAAAAAGCTTTTCGGATTAGCTAGAAAGACAATATAAAATAAATTCACAAGGCAAATAATAGATCCATATTTCAAAGAATCTTGATTTAAACCAAAATGCAGAACCAGCATAATTAAATTCTCTAATCTCTGTCCACTCACAAAAGAGCAAAGATCTCTGTGTCAGAACGATTCTGGTGATGACTAAACACCTCTAGGATCAGTAGTAACAGTTAGAAGAAACAACGTCTACCCTGCATACCCGAGGCATAGCATTGCTTACAAATGGAGAACTGATGTGATCAAGTTTTGTATTCCTCCTTTTTGCAATAACTGCCAAAGGTTGTCTTCTCATCTCCCTGGATTGGAGGGCAGTGGTGTATTCCAATTCTCTATTAACCTGCTACCAAAGATGATGGGGGAAAGAAAACCAACAAGCAAAAACCAAAAGACAAACCAAACAAAAAACAACCAACAGAAAGGAACCATTCTTAGATGGAAAGAAAACCATTAGAAAATCAAGTTTCCTTCCCTAGAGCCCAAGCATGTTGTCTCTATTTTAGAAAGGTCAGTAATTGTAATAAGGAAGGAACTGCATTAACTATGTTCTCATTTACAAGGACTAATCTTAAGAGCAAAAGTACTAGAACAAATAGATAAAACTGAAAGCTCCTTTCTCCAGCTTCCGAGGATTTATCCTCCTTGCACTCCCCACAGGCAAGCCTCCATCACAGACTGACCTTCAGAAAACTAGTTTGATATCACACAAAACCATGCCAAGCAAGTTTTTGTACAAGTAATACAGAGATATTCCTCACTTGTCCCTTGCTCTCTGGGAAGAAAAATGATACTGAAGAGGTAGATAACAAGTCTGTCTGAGCTGATCAACAGAGATAGAAAGTAACTTGGTGGGCAAAATGAAGGCAATTGTCAGGCAGACACTTAAATTTAGGCGAAATTAATTCTGCCCTAGAAGTACCTGATGAGCCCTTGCCATAGCACTCTACAATAAATGCAGTTCATATTCACAGACATTCAGCATAATGTCACAGATGCTTCAGAACACACCTCCTGGCCAAAATATGCATAAAGAAACGGAAAACTTCTGGGGCATACACTCGGCTGCAAGATGTTATCAACAAAGTAAACCTGTAACAGGACAGCCAGAATGTCTGACAGCATTCTGTCAGAAGTGCCAACGTCTGCAAAGCTGAGTGGTGATAAACCGCTGACATAGAAGAGTCAAACAAGAAGTGCTACAGATGTTTCAGTTCCAAAATATATTCATTCTTGTTTCAACCTCATTGCCCTATTTTACTAAAAATCCTGGGTATCAGAAGAACAGCCAAATCCAGGTGGTTTATGATGAAAAATCTAGGTGTTTATAGTGAAAAGCTTCAACAAACAGTATTTGTGCCCAACACAATTTCTTCAACAACTATGAGTCTATAGGATAAATCACAGCTAATAGTTTAAGCAGCTGCAAGATACAAATCCTAGAAGTAGAAGGTGGCCTTGGAAATTCCTAACACAGTTCTTCACACAGTTGCCAAAAAAATCACTGGGAAGCTGCTTTCGGATTTCTGCAATAGATAAAGGAAACGCTGGGATTTGCTGCTTTTCAGGGATCTTCAGAAGCTTTGGTGATGGCATCTGTTGGATGACAACTTGGGAAGAGGCTATAGATCAGTTGATCTGGGTTTCCACGCATGCTTCTCTCGCATTCCTTTTACTTCAAGGAAACACTGAGGGAGTCATGCACAACACCGCAGCTCTTGTTTATGTTGTCCTGTTGACTCTATAAATCTGGATGATGCTAAATTAGGTTCTTTACTTAAGTAGTTGGGAAGAATTAGCTCTACTAATTGGCAGTTAGCTTGGTTAAAAGGCAGGTGGATTTGTCAGGAATTGTTGAACAGCTGTCAGGAAATTCCCAACCTGGGAATACCTTTATCGCGACAAACGATGTGAAACTAGCATAAATAGGCAAATGTGAGGAAATCACAAAATAAAAAGAAATCAGATTGTAAATCCTACTGAAGAAGCTTTTCTCTTTCCTTACATTTACCCATTTTTATTCCATGTATTTATGTTACATGATTATGCCAAATTTATTATAGTTTTTATTGAACAGAATGAGAGCTGGAAATTTTTATTCACTACCACTTTTCATGCGGTATCAGATTAAGATAGATTAAGTCTCTGGCTTCAACTACATGATGAAAAATATTACTACATCTTAAATCACTATTATTTTGTGTTTTAATTCTGAATTCTAAATGTTTTGGTATTTGATCTGGCCATAGCTTATCCAAGATTAAATACCTTTGTGAAGTAACATGAAGCACACTAGCATTTTATCATATCTAAAGCAATATATAGCCACAGTCCATGAATAAAATATGATTGCAGCTCAATGCATAAGAAAATTCTAATCAACCCAGCAAGGAAATAAAGTTGTTGGTAATTCAGTACAAAAAAGAAGGTATAATCAAGTGATTACAAAACATTTTAAAACCACAGGATATCACTCAGTCATATGTTTGAAATATTACTTTTTCATATACTTAAAATGATTAAATCTTTTACACAGCAGCACACAAAAAAGGGATGTAGGTCAGGCCTAGCACCTGAAATTTATTTCTCTTTGCCAAGAAAGCATCAGGCTGGAAGTACTACAGAGTTCCCATCTCAAACTGAAAACTGGTGCAGCTATAGAGCCTACTACTGCCAGAGGATAATAGGGGAGAACCAACACAGTTCTTGGACCAGTCCTAGTTATTTTTCTGTTCTTCATAAGTAGACAGTTGAAGCTTCTTTTCTTTTTATATCAGACATGGAATAAGAGATATGTAATAGTAATGAGAACTGTCCATAAAAACTCTAAATAGAGGTGCTAGTGAAAAGGTGAATAGATTAACTCACTAAAGATACAGACCCAGCAACCCAGAGCAATGCCTATATTAACTAGGCAGGATAACTTAATTCTATGGCAGCAAAAGTAGCACAGTATGAAATAAGGTTTCTGGAGATATTCCTCATGGCTTCACAGGGAGCAGGCTCCTGCCCTGCTATAGCACCCTTTCCCAGTAAAGCCTCAAAAAGAAAAGTCTCTTCTGGTTTACCCTGTTTATGTGCCAGAGAACTAAAGATGGAAAGACATTAAAGGTTAGACAGCACCTTGAGACACGCTTAGGAAGTGATTAGATCCTCTCACCACCACACTTTGCTACTATACATGGTACAGGCAGGAGGCTGCAACAAAGAGACATGCTTTAGATGACATCCTCTGGTCACTGAGCATAACCCTGAGATAACACGGCTGGGAATCTCAAGCAGCACCAAGTTATACCCAGAGTTACACAGAAGCAACAAGTTACTGGGAAAAGTGAGTTTACAAATAGATTAAAGAACTACAGGTTTCTGTATAAAATAAAATAGCTGTGATCAGAAAAAAGCAGGGAAGTAAGACTGAGATAATCCGAAAAGGTCAGAGAGTGAACCAAGTATGACTTTCACAGTTACAAAACATTTTGTCTTTAAATGATGATGTGATTAGCTTCTTCTAACTGGCCTTTTTCCTTAACTTCTGGAAGTAAGACATGAAACAAAGACAACTTCATTTCTCAGGATGTCACTAATTCTCCATGAAAATGCATTGTGTCACCTATTGCTGCAAGGATTTTTCCTGTGATATCACTTGGTAAATTAATAAGCAAATCTGGCAGCTCCAGCCTCTTTCAGCAAATATGGAAAAAGGTCAGTGCATCCTGGATCCAAGAGATATTCTCTTTCAAACTTTTATATTAGTAAAAGCAAAAAGAAAACTTGAAAAGCTTTTATGTGAGTGTTAAACTACCTGATTTGAAAAGGAAATGTTGCCATTTATAACAAAGGGTTTCAGCCCACATTTGATGATTAAGTGCTTACAAATAGGCTATAGTAGAGGTGTTGCAGAGTCAGGAAAGTGCTGGATGAGCAGAGCTACTTGAAGGAATACATTACACAACTTGGCCCGTGACATAGTCAATCAAAAGAGCAGGCAAAGAGCAAATGTAACTTGGTTGCTAATTTTACAGACCACAGCGAAATTTCAGGCTGCTTCATCACTAAGAGGATTTAGCAAACATCCAGCTACAATTTGCTTCTTCAGTAGGTGGAAATGGAAGCCTGGTGCACCTGTGTTAAGAGGATTGTACATGTAAAGGTGGCAACTTGCACCTTCATTTCAGCCAGAAGCATAGACACATTTTTATGGCATAACAGCATGTGATTAGTAGTTTTAGATACTGTTGTGCTGCAGTTGTATGCTTCTCCAGATGATCCAGATGCCCCATCCCTGAAAGTGTTCAAGGCCAGGTTGGACAGGGCTTTTGTCAGATCATAGAATCATAGATAAACTACATTTGAGAGTGTGACTTGTTAAGTAATTTGATAATGTATAGTAATTGGCAGTACTATTCACAGTGTTTCTTTTCCCTAAAGATGTAGAAATGAGACTGGAAAAATTCAAATTATGATGACATTTACTACCCATCTTAGGAGGCTGTTTGCTCCCTAGTTACCAATTTGCAAATCCTAACTTTAAAAAATAAATCAGGTACTTGCAAACATGCTAAAAATGATTGACAAAAATTGAACATCCTTGACTTTAGTCATTTCCAGGGACAGGATGAGAAATTAGTATTCCCTCTAGAGGGCTTCAAGGTCTATAGTATTTCACAAGTCTTCTAAGTTATTTTTCACTAAGTGACTGCACTACTAAGGGTTGGAAAGGCTCATTGGTATTCTGATTGCTCCTGCTTTAAAAAAAGAAGTCACAATTACTTAAATACATAGACAACACTGATGAGCCTGTCATGGCTACTGTCCTCTCCTTGCAATACCATTATAAGAAACCAGAAAGTGAGACGGAGACTGTATGATTATTGATGTTAGAAATGCTGAATAACTTTTCAGTTTATGTTTTCTTGGAATATTTCTCTCTATGGAGAACCTGACCTCTCTTTAAAGATTATTTTAATACCACGCTAATATTACTTTAAGATTTAACAAGACATTCTAAAGCAATGCATATGCAAAAGTCACATACTAAATAAACTACTATTTTAATTTTTCTGTAAGTCTGCATTGTGACAATCTTGCTAACCAAGTTCCTGATTCAAAGAATGTATACACTACTAGAAAATTTAACTGAAGTTTGGGGCTTCAAATTTAATCACACTGTCTCAGTCTTTCCACATCTGCCACCAGAAATCCTAGGCCTGATCAGTTGATATAATTTTGTGCTATATTCTTTTGCAAAACCTGTGCTTTGTATGTCTACATGTCTATTCACTACCCCTCAGCAGCTCTTACTTTTTAAGTATCTGATGTGTCTACTATACTTCCTAAGATGATATATTTCTTATCTTTTTAGATAGAAAAATGTCACAAGGTGCAGTTCCATCACGGGCTCGAGCCAATTTCAGACCATGCTGCTGCCAAGAAAGGCAACAGCTTCTCCTCCCCACTTCACTTGTGTTGGCGCTAGTAATTTTACATCAGCGCAGTGCCTCAGATCCGCCTGTTTCAGCAAACTGAAAGTGAAGCATGCAGAAGGCAAAGGGAAGCTCAACCTTTTTTGTCAAAAGCCTGTGAAACAACTTTAGTTTGAAAATCCAGCAGCTGAAGCTGTCATTTTCTGCTCTTCGCCGCCACTTGCTGCTACCTCCAAATGTCTTTGTGGCTGCATGCTGAGCTGCACTGGGGAACTGATCCATGTGAACAATAGCCCAGAAAAAATAAAAGGAAATGTGTTATCGTTTGGCAGATGACTATTCTCCAGTTTGCAACACAGGCATGAAAACCAGAGCCAGTATTCCCAGGAGACAGAGCAAAGAGGAATTGCAGGGATGTAAGAAGCATAGAGGTAGAACACAGAGCGCAACAGATGAGTCCTTTTCCAATAGGCAGAAACTGTTTTAGTCCCGAGTGCCTCTGGTGGTTCTTTATGCAAATATGAGGAATGAAACCGAAGATTATGTCAACAAAATTGTAAGATGGTAGACAGCCAATTTTGATATGTTGCACTAGGAATTAAGAAATCATCAGTTAAATCCTTGGCAGTTATAGAAAATCTCCTTAAGATGTATGTTCTGTTTAATTTCATAACTGAAACAGCAGTCAGACTGTATAACTCACCAAATCAAACACATTTTCTTTTAAAATAGAAATCTAATTAGATTTATGTCCATCTTCCTGATGCCCAGATTACTGGACACATAGCTATATGAGGAATAAATGTTTTATGAATCCTGGTCTGATCACAGAGGGTCCTATTCTTTGACCAGTCATTATTTAAGATAGGAAGCACTACAGTGATGATTTGTGTGAATGTGGCCTTGATCCAACAAAGAATTTAAGTGCTTGCCTCGCTTCCCCGTATATTGCTAATCCTCCAATTGATTTGAACAGGGATATTCACATGATTCAAATCAAACTTAAGTGCACTGCTGGAGCAGAGCCAGAGTGCACTGAATATTGCATGACTGAGCCCATGACGGCCAAAGGTTTGGAGATGGTCCCATTCAATTTCACAGATCAAAATTCATGTGTCTGTTGAAGGACATCACACAGAAAATTTATATCTCACTTAAAGCTTTCTCTATTTTGAAAAACACAAGAATTAACATCTCATATGTATGTACTGGTACATATGTGTCTGACAAGAACATACACACAATGCACAAACCCAATCTTCTCACCTCAATGTTAAAAGCATCCGCAAATCTCATCACCTCGAGGTCACCAGTGTTTTGTGTATAAAATGAGATGCAGAGTACACTGAGCTAATGCTGATGTTTGAGATGAGAATTGAACATGCCATATGGATATTGCTAGGGCAAGAAAATGATCCATTTCTGGTTCTCCAACACACACACGTATCCAAACTGACGTGAACTGTTATTCATGCTACTCAATCAAAGAAAAAGAAACATAATATCTGTTCCCTGTGCTGGCACAAATGGCGTCCCACAATACTAATACATCTTCAATAGCTCCTTCAGATCTGGTAGACCCACTGAAGTGGTCAACCACACATCCGAACAAGCAATCCAGTGGTGTAGCTTACCAGGGTACAAGTTAAAGCATATTTTGCCGTCTTTCCAGCTATAAATACCTAATCAAACTCTAAATGTTGACAAGATAGTCTTGTAGGGAATACCTCTATACCACTTCAGTGATAACACGTAATGAGTTTATCTTGCATGTTGGGGGAAATTTTCATGTTTCATTCTGAAACAGGTTGTTACATCTTGCTACTACAAAGTTGGCAGTTGTGCTGTATTTTGGATGTACTGTGAACACATTTTGATTTGATTCTGGCAGGCTCCCAGTTAAGCTGAACTACAATGAATGCCAACACATTACGATTTCTTTCAGTAAACACAAGCCACAGTTTCTTAGGCAAACAGCCATATGCTGTGTTCTTGCACTATTCATTTTTAACCCAAAAAGCTGAATTTAGCTGTTGCTTGCGAGGAAAGAAACAGTCAATGTAACTCCTCTGCACTTAAAAAAAGCTGAATTTGTCTCAGTGTCAGATAAAGATCTGTATGGAACAGCACTGCACAGCTGTGTCAGCTGGAGAAAGGCAATTTCATTTCCAAGGACTAGAAGCAGAGGTGCCAGCAGGAAGATGATACCTCCTGTTCTCTCTATTTTTCACTATGTTTGCTTTGAGTTGGAGAGGATTAGCTCCTATGCTCACGCACGTTTCAAAACTACCACAAACCATCACTTGCTGCAGCATGGGGATGTCCAAGCGTGCCAGTTTGAGGGGTGTTTTCTGACTGAAGTAAATTCCCTTTGAGAATACAGAATTTTATTTTAGAGAGAACCTGAGAATTTCAGTTAAAAATGCAGGAAGATGAATGAAGCTTTGTAGGGACATGGCCAGAATTCAGAGCTCACCCCTTGTTAAAGATCTCATTTCTCACAATGAATGTGTGACATGAACTTCCAGACAGCTAAATATGTATTTCTCAGAAAGCTGTTTCTCTTCAAAGTCTAATATTGATCAAAATATTCCAAATATTTCATCATTTCTTCAAGACAGTTCTGACAAAACTGTTTTGGTAAGCCAGTGACAAGCAGAAGCACTGTGAGTAGATAGCTCTTTAAATGTAGCAGAAATGACAACTCTCTTCTTTGAAGCCTGTCCAAGAGACAAAAGAAATGGGAGAGCTCAAATTCACCTAAAAAAATAATAAGGAAAAATTTCTAGGCTGAAATGCACTTACACAGTTACAATCACCTTCCTGTTGAAAGGAGATACTCCAAGGTTAGCTCTGGCTTCTTAGCATACCAGCTGTCAGGAAGCACAGATACATAAACCTAAAAAGCTTGGAACTCATCATAATTCCCTATTTCACAGGTAGGAAAACTGAGCCAAAGAGATGTAAAGCAATTTTCACAAAATTGCACTGAAGAGCAGTGGAAGAACTAGAAATAGGCCCATGTCTGTTCACAGCTTTCACACAGGAGCCTAATTAACTGGGAAAAATTCCCATCTTCTCTAAGAGAAGTGAAGGGGAGATCACACGCTAACTAATCCTCCACCAAAACATCCATGGTCTCCAAGAGAAAAAAAGGAAAATTTATGACGTACACTTTGGCCTCTCTTTTCTGACAAGAATTTCTAAGTATTTGCAATAAGCACTGTTCAAGCAGCATTTTCCTCTCCTGCATTTTAGTTCACAAGTGTTCATCATCAAAATAAATTCAACCAAGTATTGTAAATGAGGCAGAGAAAATTACATCCACTTGATCTACGACATCTTTATCACATTCTTCATGCCAAAAAAAGATCAAATTACTACGTATTATGTATTCACACATTCTGCTGCTTGCTCTTTAACTCTACTTGTTTTCCCACACATCTCTTGTTCATTTGGCAAATGCTATCTTTATATCCTTGTCTTGTTTTAGTCCTCTATACTCCCATTTCTTAGTCTCAGTGTCTCTGCTCTCTGATTTTAGATTGACATTCTGTTTATACCATTTGCTTCCTGCAATGTCAGCTCTAACTCCCATTTCCTAACCTGTGCTTTCTGTTATCATTTCTACTAACGTGCAGCTGAGCGGCTGCTGAGAGCACAGCAATGATGCAGATATATTACAATTTGCAGTCTATCCCCTTTTGCAGTCCACTCTATCCCCTTCTAAACAATTCAAATTCCACTCTGCAAGTATGTGGCATTTCCACTTTTCTCCCCCTCAAACGGCAACTTAAACAAGTTAATAAAACAAAAATAATCAATTCTCTTCTGTATTTCTCCTAAACACATTTGTGACATAGCATAAAAGATTTCTCAGTCCTTGGTTTTCCATTATTTTAATCCTAAGTGTTCTCATAATTCTCCTACAACCACTTCTCTTGCTGCAGTAAACCTGCAGGTCTCCACATCTCTGCATGGTTTCAATCTCTGATCAGGAGATGGGACAACAGAAGAGTCAACTTCCAACTGCAAGGAAAGAAGTCTTTGAAAAATTTCAGGATAATGTACAACCAAGACCTCTCAAAACCACACAAAGCATTTCACCATTGTTTCCATAACTGAAAACCATCGTGGACTGCAGTATGAGCAAACTCTAGTTTCTGCCTCATTTCAGAACCAGAAGGACATAAGCTGCTTCTCCAGTTATAGTGCTTTCTTATCCATGCACCTTGGTGATGTCTTTTCAGAAGTGCAAGCATGAACGTGACTGTTGATGTGAAATATCACTGTAACGTTTAAGAGCATCAGAATTCAAGTGAAAGTTTCTTTGTTTTACATTCATATTCCAGAAAAATTTGGAAGATTCCACTTTTCTCACCTCACAGACACCAAATGGTAAAAATGTGAGTAAATGCTGCTTAGAACTTTTTAAACTAAACTAATCTAATTTGCACACTGCTATACCTTGAATTTGCTGCTATACCTTGAACTTATAGGTAGAAAATGGTTAAAAGTTCCTCAAATTTACCCTTCTCTCCCAGTTCCCCTTTGTGAAGTGTAGTTATCTCACACAAAACACCTTGTCTCTTTCACTCTTATTATCCTCTAATTACTCTGTTCTTTTTGATCTTAAGCACTCTTTTCTTCCCTCTCTCTTGAAAAACACCAAGTCTCTCTGGGAATCCACCTCCAAACTCTTCATAGCTCATCCACCAATTTACCTTCCAAGTCTCACAGCATATTTTCTCTTCCTCTTGCACACATTTCCTTTCTGCTGGCTTTTTTAAATTGGCTTCTTTCACATTCCATCAAAAGTGCTCCCTTTCATTTTCATGAAACACATTAACAATAAACTTAAAAGGCTGTGTCAATAAAAAGACTGAAATATTGTCTGAAGAGAACTGTGTGACTTTGAGAACTAGATCACTTGAAATTGAATGAAATAGAGTAATACAACAGGTCATGCCATGAGAACTATTAACAGATTACTGCTACTGTGTGGAGAGTCATTAGTTAGAGGACAAAGAGGGAAAAAAGAAAAGGGAAGTGGAAAAGCAAAGAACCTGAGTACACTAGGGACAGAGGACTGCCTGACAGCAATGAGCCAGGGCTGTGAGGAAGTGAAATTCAAACCTCAAGTGAATTGGGAGATATATTTTCAGCATTTTAATTTACTCATACGCAAATCAGCCAAAGATCTGCGGTGATTTCCTTCTTCTCTATTGTAAATCTGTCAAAGTTTCCTTAATAATCAGCTTTATTACTACTAAGCAAAAACATGCTCCTGAGATTTTGCCACAAATATAAATAACTTGAAGTGCACTCTAAAAGCTGATTGCCTTAATTATTTTGTATTTGCTCATTTTATTTTAAGAGTCTGGAGTGCCATATTGGATTCTCTTAAACCCAGAGCCTACCAAATGTATTACCTGTCCACATTTTAGTTTTCCCCAAACAATACATCATCTAGAGTGCTGAGACAGGGAGAGGTGCATCCCACTCTCCCACCCTGCTGCAGAATCACGTTGATTAATTTTTCTAAAAGAATGTGAAAATTCATTATTTGACAAATAAGACTTCAAAGTTTGAAATCAAGTCAGTAGAAAAACTTTTATCACAGCAGCACTCAGAAAAATTAGTTACTTCTTCTAGGCGTTTAACACAGCCCATCCTGCTCCATCAGCATTTATCACACCCTTCTTTTCCAGAAAAAACGCTCCCAAAATTTAGATAATCTTATGAAAGATGTTCTGATTCTTTGGTCAACTCACTGCAATTCTGATTTCAGAAATTGTTGAGTTCACATTTAAGAAACTTATCTGGAAAAGAACCTAAAAAGAGAAGCAGTAGCACTGAGAAAGTGATGACAATCTCAAGTGTTACTGATCAACAGGTTATTTTTTATATAGCAGACCTATACACACAAAAATAATAAAGTGGAGTTGTATATAACAAGTGAGGTGTTCCACAGGGACAGTTCTTGTTTCTGGCTACATCTGCTCATACAAGCTTTCATAAGAATTATCCTTTGCCTTGTCAAGTTTCAAGTGCCTTAGGAGATATTCAATTCACTGCCACTGAATTTAGCATATTTGCAGCTACCAGTGTAAGTTGCTAGCATAATTTCTGGGTTAACCAGGCACTTCTCACATCACATTATATTAATACAGTGTAAAATTAACTATTGTCACATTTATCAATTTTATCAGATTACCAAAGTTATCACATTTTTCTAGCAAGTTTGCACTGCTCGTTATATAACAAAATGATCTGCTATTACCTCAGACTTTATTAAACTTTAATATTAAACCTTTTTTCAGGCCTGTGAAACTTTGTGCATATCTATTAAGACTATAAATATCACAAATGCATTAAGAAAAGTAGACCTAAAGTGTAAAACTATTTCCTCAAGTGTGCCATGTTGCCGTGGAAGGAAGAACAGAGCAAGGTTTCAGAATGAAAAGAACCAGAATTATGGGAAGTATCCAATAATTTAGAAGGGGGAGGGGGAGTGTTTGGGGTTTATTGATAAAAAAAAATGAATCAGGAACTATGTAAAAGTGATTTTAAATGTGTCAGATTTATTCATGTAACTCTTCATTCTTAATGTGGTTTCTATCAAACTTGCCTAGTGGAGGAATCAGGTTTATTTCTCCAGTACTCCACAGTCATGTAATAATCCCTTTTAAAGATTTATATCTCATTTGCAATCTTCTATCTCTCTGGTACGGGGACTCCTTTGAAGTACAGATGATCTATCAGTTTTCTCACATTTGAGGTTGGGTTGTGTTTTGCAGGTGGATTGTTTGGTTTGGTTTTAAAACTTTTAGAAATATTCTAATAAAACAGCTTGTAACAATTTCTTATTGTCCACCAATCTATTACATAAACTGTCTGTTAACAATTCCATTTCAGACAGTGCTCCAGACATATTTCCTTTGCAGAATATCCTCCTGATCTCCTCTAGTAAGGCATTATTTATTTTACATTATATTTTCAATTCAGCAGACAAAAGACAAATGATGTTATGTATAATATAGTTTATCAGAGGAGCATGTAATGCTCAAATTAGGCAATTACTCATAAAACAGTTGTGATGAATATTACACTTAAACTCAATCATGCTTGTTTTCGATATATCTCTGGTACTATGTACAGGCCACAGCCTTCTAAATGGATGTAGATATCCAAGTACTGAAATGAATGATTAGCAGACAAATTAAACTTGTTATCAAAATGCAACTCTATTGTTAACAGATGAAAAATGAGTGGCTCAAATGACTGCAGCAGGAAAACCTAATAACAGCTCATTGTAACCTGTCATCTCCTGCCACAGCACTTAATTCATAGTAACTTATACTCACCAATTATTTTGTACCTGCATGTATTTTTATCTCTCTAAAGTAATTTCAGGGTTCAGCTATGCAATGTAATTTCTGAATTAGTGGTTTCCAGGGAATGTGCTATCAGAGTAAGAGACTGAGAAAAAAGAAAGGGGAAAGAGGGAAGATGGGAACCTGCTTGGAAAAGCATGCTAAAGGTACTTTCAGGATTTGAACATGAAATGAAAGGGGAAAAAAAGAGAGCCTAAAAATCAGGATGTTCCCACCATTATGCTAGGCTTATTTTCTAATTCTTTGTTCTAATGACAGAACTAAGAGAGAGTCAGAGGTATGAAGCAATAGCACATATTACCAATCTCAGCTGTTGAAAAGTTTCTAAGTTTTGCTTCAAATGTCAAGTGACATGTACCCCTCATCCAAAAATTTGATAAAGAGCAAGTCAGTCTCAATTTTGATGCAGCCATGATGGTCTAAGCATCATCTAAAGACACCTTTGCTAGAAACTTTAAATTTACTGAGCAACAGTTTGTTAGTATAAAAAAACAATTAGTAATATCCAAATTCATACTATCATAATGAGAAACGCTCTCCTTTGAAAACACATGCATATATAAAAGGATTTTCTGATAATAAACCAATAGATATAAACATCACTGTTGAACCACAGTTGATACACAAAAGGAAGGAACTGACAAATTGAAAGACAATCAGCATGCAGTGGAAAGTAAAATATACAGGTATCAATGGGCTCATAAATCTCTGATACCATCTGGGAGAACCCTGAAGCCATCATGCCATTATCCAAAGTATTACTAATGTGAGTGAAATCTTCATGAGAAAATTATCCTTATCAACCTGTAAAATACATGCTACTCCGTCAGAAAAGTTACAAAGCCTTCTGTGCTCTGCTTTCCATCACAGTCTCCTATTGATAACTTCTGCAAGTCAGAGCCATCCAGAAGCCAAACAAGGCTTTCACTTCAGGTTCCTCAGACGGAAAGAAAATAGCAAAAATCTTTATTTTCATTCATGGTTGACTTTAACCCAGAATTTGCTCATTTTTATGACAGCCAAAATACATGAGTCAAAAAGCAATGCTTGACTCAGTAAGAGAGGGGAAAAACTTCTTCATTTTCATGTCTTTAAAAGGTACATCCTTCCTTTTTTAAACTATTTTGGATCAGTTTTTAGGATCTATAATATTAGAAAGCATTTACAGCTTCACAGCATTCTCAATTCAATGAAGTAATATTTAAACCTTCACAAAAAGTCTCCCAAGTACAGATCTTAAAGTCACTGTCTCCAAAACTGAAACTATGGAAGAGCATGAAGGCCACCATTATTTTGTGTATAGTATTTTCATAAAACTAATTTCATAATGCCATTTGAAGCAAATTATTTCTTAAAATGACATTTTAGAGCTTTGAATTTATTGTAAAAATATCAGCCAGTAATTGCTTTTACCAGCAGACTGAGAGAAGCCATTAGTATGATTTCAGTTCTGTAATCAACACACACTCTCAGCCGCAGAATTCAGTCTGACTCATTCCCTGCACAGACTCTAATTAACTTCCGAAGGAAAGCCAGGGGATTCCTGTGCAAGTAATAATGCTATTGAGACATTATGCAAAACTTCACCTCTAGGAAACAATCTTGTTTAACCGTGATTGCATCTCAACAACAATGCAGAAAGCTTTCTAATTTGGTCGTGAAGAGAATATAATCAATCTGTCAGCAAGAGTGAAGGAAGAGTTTTTTTTTCTTTTAAAATGAAAGCACATCCAGAAAAATTATTGGGAAAACACCACAAAGAAACTGGATCCTATATTAGGTGCTTTAAACACATATTATATACTGTATGATATTCAGTTATCAATTAAGAAGCTACTGACTTCACACACCAAGCCTGTGAGTGCCAGCACTGCTGAGGCTGCTATCACCAACAAGCTTCTTCCAGGAATGTGGCAGGGTGGGAAGAAATCTTACATTATTTATGCAATGTCATGGAAATAGTGCGACTGAAAAACCAACCTAAAAATCCCCAAACTGTGATCCCTGAAGAACATTTAGGTTTTTTGCAGTGTATTTAAAAATTATTAAAACCATACATATTAACGAAGGGGACATTGAATTTGATCTTTAAAAGAAACAGGACAAAGGGTGTCTAATTTTTGTTATTATTTGTATTTCTTATATTTTTTCTCTCTTAATTACATAACACACATAGTCCCTTATCCCTCTCCTATCCAGTTCCAACATTTCTTATTTATACCTTGACTGCTTCTGCAACAGACTAAAAATCCTTGCTTTCCCATTGCAAGCCATTCCTGAACACATTTAATTCATTTTGTGTATTATTATCATCTTATCACCTTTTTTTCATTTCTTCCTTTGAATCAAGTTTTTTGTATATCTTAATTTTTCACATCCATTGGCAAGTGATTAATTTTTTACCTTCAATTACCACAATTTCTTTCTGTTCCTCATTAAAAATCTCTGCTGGTGTTAAATACAAGATCATTGCAAATAAAATGAAGAGATTACAGGAAGATGTAAATAATGATGATGTTGGGGCAGTTGTACAGCACAATCTGGATCATTTAATGTTTGACCCACTCAAAGCAGTGCGTTTTTAAAATGGTCAAATCCATTTTACACATCCAGGAACAGAGACTGGAGGGCATACTTCCAGAATGGGGGCACACATCAGGGAAATCAGATACTCTGAAAAAGACTTGAGATGGTCCAGTAACTTAATATGAGCCCCAGGATATAATGCTACGGTGAAAGATATAACTTGATCCTTAGGTAAATATGTAAGAATGTACTAACAGAAATAGGGAAGTAATTTTACCTCCAGATGTACCATGGGTGAAGTGGTACTTAAATACTGCAGCCAATTTTGATGCCTACAATTTTAGGATGTTAAAAAAAAAATAATCAGAGAGGATACATAGAAGTGTTATTGGATTTAGAGGAACATCATGAGATAATCTCCTCAATTCATTTAACTTCACGAACATAAGACTTAAGTGATACAGCTACAATTTATTAGTACTTGTTCAAAGAAATAATATACCAGGAACTGAAGCACTTTAATTTTAGCAGTGAAAGACTGGTTCAAAGTTAAAGCCAGACAAAAAGATGGAAATTAACTGATGCAAAAAACAAACAACAGAACCCTGAAAACCCATCAGTGAATGTTATTAAACAGAAGAACAAGCACCCTCAAGCAATGGATATTCTGTTTCTTAATATTTTCAAACGTACCTCTCTGGAAAATCCTGCTTTAGTCAAGTCAGTTACTGAACACAGTACCTTGCAAACAGGTTCCAGATTTTATGTAGCACACAAACCCTACCAGTCATCTCAGAATACAGATACTGGGGTTGATATTCCATCAGCTGTAATTTTCAATAGTATGTGAACAATAAATTATACTATTACTATCTTTAAACACTATATGTAGTTACTAGTTGCAGTTTTAACTCGCTGCACATCTGCAAGAAGATAAGTCAACTGCTGCAAGGCTTAGGAAAAAATACGGACAATCAAGAGTGGGGAAAAAACCCCATAGAAGATGGAGGCTATATCAGGTGCATAAGAAAGGAGTCAAACAGCAATTGCTGTGCTCTCGCTAGTGCTCTACAGGTTCTGTAGAGCACTAATGAAATTACCTTGCTCAGTCAAGAATCTTCCCTTTTTCTTCCCTGACTTAAGATTTAAGCTTTTTGTTGATCCCAGTCTACACTTTCAGCAAGGCTATTCCATGTAAGGAAAATCTTGCCTTGTGTAGTAGGCTCTGAACTGTGTAGAACACACAGCACACTAAGGTAGTTAGGTAAACCCTGCAGGAGTCATAAATGTCAAAAAGCAGCTTTCTGGTTTGAAAAGGGGAACATTAGCGGGACTGTATTACTCTACCATATTTATCACTACCAATTCAGGTAGTCTTCAAATGCCAGAACAACTATTCGGACTCTGAACAATGTGCTTATGCTGTTTACATACAGCCAGACTATGGGGTTTTAGTGTCCATGTAGATATACTCCCACTTAGCATATTTTATAAGGTTATCTGGATGAAGAATCTGAACAACCTGGCTTGTGTTCAGTATACTCTGTGATTTATTTTTGAAGAAACTAATGAAAGGGGGAAAAAGGAATAATAAGAAAATGGTATTTTGTGAATCATAAAGTATGTACATGGAGTTAAGTTGTAAACAGAATTAGTGACACTGTTTAGCTTAAAATTGACCCTGTAGAAAGAATAGGAGGGCAGAGGGGCATTTTTAGCCCACTGATTCCTTCCACAGAAACCCCAACATAACACAGTTGTTACTAGCACAGTTAGGGAGATGGGGACTTACTGAATTGGATTAATCTGAATTTAACTAACCTCACTTATATTACATTTACCTAAAAGTATACGAAACTGTACTTTATGTGTTCATTGGGCAGTGAAATGATGACCTTTGCTCTTCAGCAGAGATTTGTTCACATACATGCTATAAATCTATGCATGACAATAAGCAGTAAAAATGACAAAACCGGAATATAATTACACTTTTGTTGCCGAGAGTGATGATGATTTTTGTTAAACAGCTAAATTTTGATTCTGAATTGTGGAACTAATTGTTCCATTTAAATAATGCCTATTAAGTTTAAAACTGTGTGAAAACATTACTAAGTTTTTGTGAGAAGATTGTTTACTATTCAAGCACCTTAATTAAAGCATCAATAATCATTATTTCTGCCTGAAATATCATCATCTGTAAAAGTCACCATTATGTCATAATGAAGATGCAGAAAAGCATACAAACCCAAGTAGGGCCAGCATTATTTAGGTTGTAATATGAAAAAACAGAAAACCAAACTTCACTGGCAGATCCTTGTCAGGTGAATTATGTGACTGTCCCCAGTTAGAACTTCGGTCTCCACAAAGGCTCATTGCTATACCTTCTTTGTTCATCCATTTAATTTCAGATGCATGGCTTTGTGGCTAAAAACATCAATTGTGCAGTTTTGCCAAGATACAAATGGAATAGTAAATACGAAGACCCTGTACAGAAAAAAACCCCAAAACCCAACCCACAAAGTATACCTTTGCAGCCAGTTTTCTTTAGGATCAAATACAATATCTAGTATCTCTATAGGCTGCATGTGGCCCCACTGAGGCTAGAAGGAAAAATTGCCACCAAGTAAAAGCAAAAGATCAAGCCCTAAAACCACCAGTAGTAGAAATATGAAGCCATCTGACTTTTCAGAAGTCACACATAACTATGAAATTCTAAATGTAAGCCTACTGTCTAAAAAAAGGATTTTAGTGTCCGTACACTGATTCTTCCTCCTCAGGTTTTATATTCTCTTTACCACACTGTTTTGCCTTTCATATAATTAGCAATTACTTTCTGAGGTAATTAACCTGCTACCAGAAAAACACCCTATCCCAAACCAAGCAGTGAATAAT